>CAJQZN010037568.1:0-10551 GCA_907164685.1 Colias eurytheme | reverse complement strand
TAATTAAAATATGTGCTCTATGAAACAAAGCGTAATACAAAATCGATATTAATTAAATAATCGATGAGGCTTATGCATCGGATTAATTATGCCTGGCTTGCTAAGCCTTGTGTTATAGCAGTGTTATTGTGTGGCTATTTCAACGTAGAATGTTGTAAAGTTTTATGCAGGTAAAGTTGTTTTGATGTAGTTTCTAATTTTACGTGAAAATGTTTTCAAAATAATGATTGAATATTTGTAAAGGTATGCTGTACTCGGTTTTATCAGCGGGCAAAATCATGTGTTATTCTGATGTATTACCTATTACTATGTACATAGGTAAGGTTTTTCGAGAAAGTGTAAAAGACATACATACTTCTACATACATCCATAGTATAAATACGATAGTATAAATTGTATTAATAAATAACATTAAAGAAGTAATGTAGATAGCTAAGTATAATATTCAGTTCGATTGCGATGATTTGTAAGAGTTCTCCAATGAACGAGTTGCAAAGTATTATAAGTGGTATACTAAAGTGTGGAGATTTTCTATTGCTAGTAACAATTAAGTACCTATTTATAATTTGAGTAATTATTTTCTAAATTTACACTATAGCGATTTCAGTACGTATTTTTTCCCATAAAAACACTTGCGATGCGTTGTGGCAATAATAGAAAAATATATAATTTCGTGTCGTGGCAACATGACGTGTGAATGAGTTTTTTTTTGACATTGCTTATCATATAAAAATTAATAAAGGACAGATTTTAATTACTTGTATAATTACTTGTCTAATTACTTGCGTCGTGGCTTTTCTTCAGTTCACCTCTTCATCGTCGTGGTCGAATAGCATGTCGATTACAAAATTATGATATGATTGTCAAAACGTGCCATGTGTGCTTTCATTAGAGCCATAATACAAATTTCGCATTGTGGATTTTTAACTATGGCCACGACGCGTTGTGCACAATGTTTTCGTAGTATGTATAATATTTTTCTTTATTGTAAGTACGTCAATTGGTTTAGAAACATTATTTGTCTGACCGGTTGGCTGGTTGGAAGTGGCCCTGCCTTCAAAGCCAGATGTCGTGGGTTTGATTCCCACCCGGGGCAAATATTTGTGTGATGAACATAGATGTTTGCTCTGTGTCTGGGTGTTAATTATCTATATAAAAGTATTTATTAAAAATTATATATGTATGTTTATCAGCCACCTGGTTTCCATAACACAAGCGAAAGCTTAGTATGGGTGTGTGAAAATTGTCCTGAAATATTTATCTATTTTATATCAGGTTTGACTGTGGAAGTGGGGCGGGAGTACTCCGTTCACCGGAGCCAGTGCGTTTAGGCCGTTGGAACACCATAGCGGTGTACCGTCACCGCTGGGACGCATGGCTGCGGTTAAACGCAGGCAAGCGCGTTAGAGGACGCTCTAAGGTGGGTTGTAGTTCTTGTATTGGTTGTGTGGTTCTTGTATTAGGTTCGATTGCGAAACAGAGCTTTTTTTTGCAGCCAGGTAGGGGGTGTGCTTGTTATCTATATATGTTCTTGATTAACGTTGCATGAATCATAATTGTATTTTCTTTGTTTTCTATTCTTACATAAAACATAATTGTATGGTTAGTTAAAATATTTTGTGTGTTGTAAACAAATATCTTCCCAAAGGCATATTTCACAATTCGCAATTGAAGCAGGATTGTAGAGCATGATTCTTTAAAGAGCTGATTTTCATATAATAATAATAAAAAATGTGACTTCAAGATGGTATTTAAACTAAATGATAATATCTTTAATACTCATGTTCACTCTAGCAAAGTAATATTAAGCGGGTTTCTATATATGTACGAGGATACAACAAATATATAAGGATTCGTAGAATTTTATCTCAATTGATTGCAATTGACCCACGATTCGCCGAATCACAATTCCCAGTAAACACAATATGCAATAAAACAAACATATATGTATGTACGTCTAAGCTTGACCCACTTCTATACTATAAAATATATATTATTTATTTAAATATAACTTTTTAATAAAAGAAACAATATGATACGGTAAAAATGTAACACTGTCTGCCTTATCACTATGTAGTGCTCACTACCAAGCAAACAATAGTGTTTAAATATAGATTTTTTGGATATTATTAGCTTTCCACCCGCAGCCTCGCCCCCGTTGCCTTACACTTAACAAATTATATACTAAAACGTTCCTGTTGAACTATTTTATTTATTAAACAAAACACATCAAAATCCGTTGCGTAGTTTTAAATATCTAAAGCATACAAAAAACGCGTCAAAAACCGTTGCGTAGTTTTAAAGATCTAGAGATACATAGAGAAGCGACTTTGTTTCATACTATTTATTAGTAATGTTGCTACATTAAAACAAAATCAAAGTAAAATAATAATAATTACAACGTTCCCGGAATCCCCTCAGTTTCCATACCGTTGAATTGCTCTCCAATTTGATGAGTTCTCTCTGATTTAAGTTAAATTAACCGTAAAACTTAATTAACCCCATTCTGTCAATGATATTAATTCGGTTGGTTAAAATTTATTAGTTTTGTCGCTTCGTAAAATGCGCAGTTTATTCCAAATAGATCACATGTCAACAGTATAAAATAATTAATTGTTGGAATTGTGAAACATAATAAGTGGTAAACCGATATTCTGTAAAATAAAATAAATTATTTCGACAATATGTGATATCTGCCAACCCGCACTTGGCCAGCGGACTGGATTGTGGCCTAAATAATAATAAGAGGTCTATGTTAACTATGTGCCTAGATAGGACAAACAACGATATCTATAAGCTTATAGTAGCGATCGATAAGAAATTGAGTTATACCTAGTTACTAAAATTATAAGCAGTAAAATATATATGAATTTAAAGTAACAAAACACGCGCATGAGCCACTTCGAACTAAAAATACCGATATAAGTAATTTAAAATGACTTACAATTGACCTAAATAAAAACGGAATGGTTTATACGATGCAACATTATTTTCACAAATTAACTAAAGATATAATGTCTATAAACGTTTTCGTATTAATATTTGAAAATACCTCATAAAACAGCTATTTAATCATCGAAAATAATAACTGCATTCACCAAGAACTCCTGAGAGAAGTATAGAGTAATATAGTTTCTTCATCCCAGAGGGATCTTAATTAATCCCAAGTATTAGTACAGTAATGCATCTTTTTAATTAAAGCGTCTTGTTTAAACAGGCGTCTCAGGGCGGCCGTATTTCTCCTTACTTTGAACATTTCTTGAGTGAAACATACGTTTATATCGCTGTGCGTGTATTTTGTGCGTGTTAATCTAAAAAGTACCCTGTATATTAGTGATTACAGTTGTTTTTGCATTCATTTGTGTCTCGATTGGTTTACCTGTTTGTGAATGGCCTTTTGAAATTATAATATAATATGCGGAATGAACTCTGAAGTAGAAAAACAGTTGTTTATCTCCAAGTATTTTTAAAGTTGACTCTCGTTCTTGTCACGTATATCAAAGTGAAACGAAACATATTTAATAATATTCGTCCGCACTAAATTTAATGTTAAATTAAACTCAAGTTTTATAAATGAAAATATGAAATAATTTCCATATCTCAAAGCATCCTCTATAATGAGATAACGTTAAAACCTCAAACATTCAACAAAAATGTCTTTGCTCCGAGCTTCATTTACTAGATAAGGAATAGCGGAGACTAAACAAATTCAGCAAAAATTCGAACATCGAGATATCTCGAAAACAACTCATTTCATATTCACGGAGTTGAAATAAAAATTCTAAGTTAAATGGGCGATAACTTTCTGATGTTGACGGGAAATTCCAACGTGATCGGATACGAAACGATTTCATGTTGGATCTGTATTTGCTTTTCAATTATTGACCTGAAAGTTGTTTTAGGTGTGGATTACAATGTGCAATGAAAAAGTATAATATACTTCTATGAAATTGAAATGTTTCCATTTTCCTTGCATTTGTACTGATAAATTGTGTGTCTAGTTATGTATATTATAAAATATATAATATAGAGGGCATTATATGTACTAAACAAAGAAAAGAAAATAAGTATATTTTTACCTAATCTCATAGGTACCAATATGATAACCATTTTTTAGCTATTGCATGTATATTTGAAGTGATACTTCTTTACTTGTATCCATGGTTATGAAGAAATTATTAAAAAAGAAAATGATACTTCTTTTGGCGCGTTGAGAGTAAAATTTAAAGGTCACGTCATGAAGTAAGGCGATGATTTTGGTATCTTTGAATCTTGCCAATGAAGTTTCACTTCTGACACGTGTGCTCGGCACACACACTCTTTTATATTATGTAATGGTTATTTATTTATTCATATTTCCTTTCCCAGGGCCTCTTCTCGCGAATGACATTCCGCGAACCAGTCTGGGTGGGTGGGGCCGGTAATACCACGGGGCTACAGAACAAACTCGGTTTAACTGAAGGTTTACTGGGCTGTGTGGACTTCTTGAGGATCAATGGGGATACGTATAGACTGGTGAAGGACGCGGTTTCGATGTTGGATATAAGTGAGTATTTTAAGTTGAGTATTGTGTTTGGTTTATGCTTACAAATAAGTTTATGTAAAGAATTATTCATTCATTCCTTATAAAACTAATGAATAAGCTGGTTTTAACTGATGGGGATACGTAGTCTTGTGAAGGACGCTGTATCTATATGTAGGATATTTATAAGTATAGTAGATATAGGAATTTTAAATGTAGTGTTTAATAATTAGTGTAATAGATTTACTAATTTTAGCTGTGTTCTTTGATTTAAGCTTTGTTTAAGTGTACATGTAGGTAATTTTTATAAAGAACTAGCGGTCCGCCCCGGCTTCGCCCGTGGTTTAAACTATCCTATATCTCAAGTTGGATTGAACTGCACATGGTGTGCGAATTTTATTATAATCGGTTAAGTGGTTTAGGAGTCCATTGAGGACAAACATTGTGACACGAGATTTATATATACTTATTAAGATTAAGATAATATGAATGCATTCATTCCACTACACACTATCCTATACATAAAGTTAACATGATTTATCAATAGGTGCGTTAGTACTTTTATAAGCATTCGGCTATCAATATATTAAATTTGCATATTGTTTTTATGAAACTCATTTTACACTTTAAATAAGTCGTATTAAATAAAATTATAATTTAATGATAATTCCATAAACATCATAAATATCGAACTAATTTCAAAGAAATAGCGAAATAATTTTCCGAACCATTTTAACTTTTCTAAAAATTTAAACTTGGTGAAATTTTCGAGTTGGGAAATGTAAATCGTTGTCCAACTCCTTTGAGAGACCCTTAAATGATATTTCCAATAGAAATGGGTATTTTTACTTTTATAATACTTTTTATAAAAAAATTAAAGTGCTAGTTGGGATGTAATTACATCGGTAATGAAGCTTATGATGGTTTTTAAGGTCTCATAATAGTGTGGCTTTTATAAATAAGTCCTAGTCCTTTATAATGTTTTCTTTCATTTAAGAATAGATAAGTATAATTATTTATTTTATTAATAGAAGTTTACTCTGACATGATTTCAGAACGATTGTTTCGTACACGACCGATTTTGATATACATTTAAACTGCTTTATCTATTGTAATGTGTGTTAATTAATATTCCAATAGTGATTTTGAAGTTAACAATATAATAGACTAGCTTTCCAAAAAACCCCGCTTTGTTCCCGTTCCCGTGGGATTTCCGGGATAAAACTTATCCTGTTTGTTAATTCAAGTTACCCTCTATATGTGTGCTAAATTTCATTGTTATCGGTTAAGTAGTAATTGTGTGAAAGAGTAATAAACATACATACACATCTAATATCTAATATATATTATAAAGGCGAAAGTTTGTAAGGATGTATGGATGTATGGATGTTTGTTACTCTTTAATGTAAAAACTATTGAACCGATTACAATGAAATTTAGCACACATATAGAGGGTAACTTGGATTAACACATAGGATAGTTTTTATCCCGGAAATCCCACGGGAACGGGAACTATGCGGGTTTTCCTTTGCAAACGCGGGCGAAGCCGCGGGCGGAAATCTAGTAATCAATATATCCATCTTCATTAGTAGGAAGTTCATCCCGTTTCGATTCCTTTTTAGAAGTTAGAACCGTCGTAAAAAGTCATTATGTATGCTATTTTGGACTGAAATCTATCCGTGTAAGTTTCGCTCAAATCGGTGAATGAAGAGCTTTTTACAAAGAGTAACTATCGAGTTTCTTATTGATTATCCTCAGTAGAAGAGACGTTCGGAATTGCTTGAAAAAGTTTACACGAATTAAAAGTTGTAGGATAAAGGAGATTTCGTTTGAATGTAATGCATTGAACATGTTTATTTTTTCTTGTAGATATTTCTATATAAGTACGATTAATAAAGAACACATAGAATTGGCAAATATCCATATATTTTATATCTACATATTGATGTGAATCCAAATCTACCAATCTTTTTTGAAACTAAAAAAACAATGTTTTTTTTATGCATGGTTAAGTTGAATTTGAGAAAATTGTATGAAATTTTGCATATCTTTATTGCTTAAGGGATTCACATTGCGAAAAAAATCGCTTGTCGAATCTAATTAAAAATAATAATCTTTTTATAACAGCATACAAGCGCAAAAAACAGCAATAAAAACTCGTAGTTTCTTTAGTAACTGCATTCAATTTATTACTCAATTTAAAAAAATACATTCGGCATACAACTCGACTCATTAAAATTGTACACTGCATGTATACAATTATGTTGTAAAACAAGCCATTTCTGAAAAATATGCAAGAGAGTGCGCTCGTAGAGTTTGTGATAAAGGCACGGTTAATTATAAATTGTTTTGTGGTTACATAATGTAATGTTGCTTTAGAATGCTGAAGCACGTATATCAATTGATTTGAGCAATATTCTGTCAAAAGTAATTTACAGATACGTACATGATAACACAGTTCTTCTTTTTACTATGAATCTTACAGATTGTTTATCTGATGCATTTTTTCCCCCCTAGTACGACAAGGTACCTAGTACGGAGGAATAAATGCATCAGATAAAAAAAAAAATTCAAAAAAAGATAGGTATACAATCTGTATATATACATAATATAGAATCGACAATCTATACGTATACATTATCAAATATATAAACCATTTATCTATATGCACAAATACAATATATTCAATTAATGGTATAGCAAAAAACAACCATCATCAATGCATTATATCACGGACATGTATCAAGATAGACTAAGCGAGTGTATGTACTTCCCGTGTCCAAACTACGTTATTGAAACTTACTTGACGCTGGCCTACACTCAGTCCGCGCTTGCAGTTCGCCAAGGAAAGACGTGAAGCTGAATAAAGTAAAATGCCGAATTGCGCCGTTATAAACTGTAGAAACTCCACAGCTGTGAGTGGCCAAGTTAGCAGAGATGTTTCCTTCCACCGGTAAGTAATTTTCTAATCAGAATATGCACTATTTATTTTAAAATCAAATAAAGAATATTTGTGGAAAACGATCGTGACAAACACGGATACCAAATCATACGAAATGATTCGGAATACATTGCGGCTTTTACTTGGCACGGTAAAGATCGCGTCGTATGATAACAAGCAATGAATAGCGTCTTCTCATTTTTCTGTTCTCATTTTTCTGTCCAATTTTGTGGTTAGTGATGTTCATTTGATGCAACAGTTCTCGATTCTAATCGATTTTATAATCGAACAGAAAAATGATAATTTGTAGGAGCAATTTTTCAGAAAAAAAGGCATAGATTTTTTTTGTCATTTAATACGACTTGACCTAGAACTTTTAAGTATTTTAATACAAAGGTACTAAAAATAAATATTACGACATGGACGCCATTAGTTAAAGTGTCATCTTGGGAGTTTTTTAAGAAAACTCCTTATTGCTTAGACTATGTTTGTTTTTTCAGTTTTCCAAGTAACCCGAACATAAAAGGAAAATGGATCGATGCAACGGGACATAAAGATTGATTGATTGACAGTTTCATTACTTTCTTTCGATGGCCTCTCTAGTACGTAGTACATGGTAACTCAATGGGCATATGTAAGAAAAAGCTAAAACACATTAGTTTACTTGTTAGAATATTAAAAGGTTTATAACTTTATTTTATCATCCCTCTGTCTATGGTAATTATCATTTTTCTGTCTTGAATCGATTTAGTAATCGATTACGATTCATTTATTTGACTACCTCTTAGGCACCCGTTACACGCTCAATCCAGATCACGATCCAAGTCAGGTGACGGATTGACGAATCTTTAGGTGGATCGTCGCGACATTAGATGTTCAATCCAGATCATATCAGTCCACTGTTCGACATTGTCAAATGCACACGCATTCAAAACCACTAAATAGATCTGAATAAGAACAAAGCTTGTGCAGCAATAATTATTGCCTGTTATTTGAAAAAACGCGTGAAGAGGAAACGCTGGGTTAAACCGTGGCTACTAAAAAGGAACATCTATACACATTCGAACTTGTTAGATGAAATTTATAGTACGGAAGAGGAAGAGGATTATGCAAATTACTACAGAATGAAAGAGGCATGTTTTGATCATCTGTTAAAAATGGTTACACCTGTGTGTTGTCGTCCCATACCATCGCGTTCCGAACGCAGACTGACGTAATTTGACAGCATGTTACATTACACGATCAATCTGGATCTCGATCAAAGGATCGAGATCGTTGATTTCTAAAAATCTAGATATTTTCTGATCAGATTTTACGATCCGTCAATCAAATACATTACACAGTCAATCTGGATAGAGATCAATGATCATGATCAAGGATCACATTCTAGATTGAGCGTGTAACGGGTGCCTTAGACATAGATCTAGTTTGATCTGATTTCTTTCGATTTACTTCGATGGGATAGGACGATACTAGAATCGCCGCGCGAGTGGCGGCCTAATCGATTTAGCGTAAAATGAAATTAACATCACTAAAAAGCGCTCGTGACGTCATAACGCGTCAAGGTCAGTACAAAAAATATGACACGCTTGGTTTTCATACAGATCGCGGTACTTGCGTTGTCTACTTAAATATACATGTCTGTGCATTATATCGAAAGAGCAATCGAATTAAAAATCTTCTTATTACGTGATTCGATTAATATAAATATTGACAAACTAACTACAAAATATAGGTTGTAGTATATGCCAAAGTCTATAAGAAAAACAGTACTACTACTAAAGGATTTTACAATAGGGACTGATGTTTTGTTTCCTCAACTATGTTAAAGTTACATATTGAAATATGAAACACATTAATCATGTAGTTCATTGGAAGTTTTAGAAATGAATATTTATGTTTGTATTTTACGGTTGAAAATAGGTACTTACTTAACTGATGTTTATAAATGTATGTATATTTATGCATGGCATGATAAATACGAGTAAATGTTAGGAAGGAGAAACATAGATATCTTTTTAACATAATAGGAATGTATATGCTGTGATATACAGAACAACCAATTATGTTGACTGTACTTTATAACGTAGGTACTACGCTGTTTAATTATTAATAAGAAACATCTCGTTAAAATAAATCAATTTTAGCACAACTTTGCTAGGAAATCAAATGAAATATATGAATAAATAGCATTAGCATTAAATAAAAAATTTTACGGCCTACATTTTTTAAATAGTCTTCTCGAAAGACATACGTGTGTGAAAGTTTCAATAGAAAGACATGAAAAATCAACAAATCGCACAAGGTTTAATAGAATAACCATCTACAATCATATACCACATTCAATCATGTTGATCTATAATATATCAATGCAATTTGTCGGACTCTATCGGGAAAATAACTTTTCTACGGAATAGAAATACGGAAGGCCGGACGAACCGACAATTTCTATTGGAAATTGACCGTTCTCTGTGAGAGTTATGGATTTGGTGCTATTCATGAAGATATTTAGGACTGATTGTTTGTAATTCAAGGAATTATTCAGAGAATATTCGTCATTGTTTGAGACGTTTGTTAAGAATTGTTTTTATATTATTATCATAATATTTCAATTACCTATCTTTATTTTAATTGTCACAGACGACGGAGGTTTTGAATTCTTTGCGAAATAACAGACACATAGAATTATAATCAAACTCAAACTTACACAAATATTCATTCAAACTTATTTTGAAAGGGTTTCAGTTATTCATAAGCTATTTAAGCTGTATTATACATATAAATTAGTGACCACTCGTTTTAGTAAACACGCTAACCTTTCAGCCTTTCAATTATAAGTACCATTAGTATAAATTACACTAGCTTTCCGCCTGCGCCTTGGCCCGCTTCGTCTAATGCTAGGCGTCCATTACAGGCGGATCGGGCCGGGCCGCATCGCAACGGGCCGTCTCTAATGGACGCGCTGTTTGCTCCTGCGTCCACCTGTACGGGGCGCGGCGGACCGCCTAGGCGGATTTTATCTAACAGACGCTCGCCGCTCTCATCCGCCTGCCTGCGTCCACTAGACGGGTCGGGGCGGGCCGGGCCG
>CAJQZN010037567.1:0-10206 GCA_907164685.1 Colias eurytheme | reverse complement strand
ACTAGCGGTCCGCCCCGGCTTCGCCCGTGGTACATAATATTTACGTTTTCTCTACATAAAAACCATCCTCGTACTTCAAGGAATATAATAAAAAAAGAATGATCGAAATCGGTTCAGCCGTTCTCGAGTTATGCGCTTACCAACACATTTTGCGATTCATTTTTATATATAAGATAAGATTATGTGAAAATAACCAGGAAGGTGAAAAACATATTTACGAAAACATAGTAACATAATATGGCTGTCGCTACAATAATTATATTTCAATTTTATCTCTTTATACCTAGTAGAACTGGCCGACGAATAAAAAAAATCGTATTAGAATAAATACAATAAATTACGGAACAAAAAAAGGATTGTAACTGAATTAGGTATGTTTGTTTCTGGGCGCACCGTTTTCGACGACGCGACGCGCGACGTAAGCGTATAGGTATAGGTACCTACTTTGCTAAAACAAACTAATAAAATTGTGTGTCTGTCTGAAAATTCGGAAAAGCATATTTTGCAAGTTTGTAATTACTTTGATAGTTTACCGATTTATAATAATTGTAATTGTAATTGTATAATATATAATTTGCAATGTGGTGAAATTTCATAAAAATCACGGGCCAATTTTTTGTTTTGAATCCCACCGAAAATATAATTGCGTTATTAGAATAATTAATTACTATACCTACCCACGATCAATTATTACAATATAGTCTCAAATGCATACTAGAGAAATATTGCAATTTGATTCAATTAAAATGCATAGCATACAAAAATAAATTCACAACACAAGAAATTCCGCGCGCAAATCATAGCGCGTGTCAATGAAATCAAGAATGTTTTATATCAAGCCGACGCGGACGACGACGCGACGCCGAACAAAAGTACCTACGACGGACGACCACGCTTCGAGTTGCCAAACAACATGAGTAATAAATTGTTTACAAAAAAAACAAGTTTTCCATTTTTCTGTATGAGTAGACAGAACTTCAAAACGCCACCTGCTACGGTTTATATTATGAACGATTGTTATAAAAATAAAAGTTATATTTGTTGGTGTAAACTATTTTATTGATCAATAATTTTGGAATTTAAAATTGTCAACATTGATTACAATAAAACGCAGTTTTCTTTTATTACACTATTGTTTTTTTTATCAAAACATGTATTTGAAGTACCATATAATATTATGCTGATCCAAGCATTTTCACTCAAAACTTATATCACTAATGATTTGTAAAAGTAAATTATTTCAATATACATTTCATAACCAACATGTAAGAATAATTATTATTATTCCTACCTACAACAACAAACCTAAAACACTATTTACTATGGGAAAATAACCAGGAAGGTGAAAAACATATTATTATTTACGATTTCGACGCACTCGACTTTTAGTAAAATATAGTAGGGAAACATAATATTATGGTTTTGATTTTTGCTACTAGTATAAGAAAACTGCGTGTTCAAACTACTTGTTTGTCTGTCTGAAAATTCGGAAGTACTTTGGTAGTTTACCGATTTATAATAATATTGTATACCTATATCGTTGTTTAAAAAATATTCAAACACAATAAAATATGATATATGTACTGATTTATCACTGGTTTCAGTGATGAACTGATGAGTCAATTATAGCCACTATACTTTCGTCATACGTGTGTATGATTGATGTGATTTGCAACGTGGTGATATTTCAGAAAAATCACGGGTCAAATTGTCCCACCGAAAATATAACTGCGTTATAAGAATAACTATACCTACGATAAATTATACATAATACAATATAGTCTCAAATGCATACTAGTGAAATATTTTATTTGAATCAATAAAATAAAAAAATAAATAAAAAATAATAATAATACAAAAATAAATTCACAACACAAGAAAATCCGCGCGCAAATCATAGCGCGTGACAATGAAATCAAGAACTTTCGAGCCGACGCGGACGACGAAGGAGCCTAACAAAAGTACCTACAATCATAGGCGGCTCGTGACAAAATTGTATGGCCGTGTTCACTTGAAATAAAACAACGAAAATAGGTACCTACAATAGCGTTAGCAGTACAAAAAAAATGAGCACCACATTATAAATGTCTATTTATACACTAAAAATTATAGAGTATTTCAAAACGAATTCAATTATTATTTAGCAATAATTAGAAAATCCCCGAATTTGCATTAGTGATCGTATTCATAGTGTTTGTCTACACTAATATTATAAAGAGGAAAACTTTGTTTGTTTGTTTGATTGTAAATTGTAATGAATAGGCTCATAAACTACTGGACATTTTACCAATGTTTGCAAGTTTGTGATTACTTTGATAGTTTACCGATTTATAATAATTGTATACTTATATCATTGTTTAAAAATATTCAAACACAATATGATATAGGTACTGATTTATCACTGGTTTCAGTGATGAACTGATGAGTCAATGTTAGCCACAATACTAATCACTTTCGTCATACATGTGTATGAACTATGATTGATGTGATTTGCAATGTGGTGAAATTTCATAAAAATCACGGGCCAATTTTTTGTTTTGAATCCCACCGAAAATACATATATTACTAATTGCGTTATTAGAATAATTAATTACTATACCCACGATCAATTATTACAATTTACAATATAGTCTCAAATGCATACTAGAGAAACATTGCAATTTGAATCAATTAAAATGCATAGCATACAAAAATAAATTCACAACACAAGAAATTCCGCGCGCAAATCATAGCGCGTGTCAATGAAATCAAGAATGTAATTTTATATCAAGCCGACGAGCGACGACGCCGAACTAAAGTACCTACAGTACCATTTACCTTCAGTGTACAATACAGTTTACAGACCTACGACGGACGAACAATAATGAGTAATAAATAAAAAAAAACATAGTTTCTAAGGTCATTAGTTTTATTTTATTTTATTGTTATTTTCTTTGAACGATTGGAAATGAAATTACTCAATTTTTACACAGAACTTTGATTTATTAGAATTATGCTCATTATGCATAAGATAACGAACGCGAATGCACGACATCTAGCGCGTCAATGTCTAAACATCGCCTTTCGTTTAGACATTGACGCGCTAGATCTGTAATAAGTATATAGTCTATGCGCTAGATGTCGTGCTTTATGTCGTGTTTCGCTTGGCAAAAGTCACGCACACTACTGTAGAAGTGTCAAATTTTTCCGGTATTTTACTGTTGTTTTTCTAAGTAAATATTGTAAATTATTGATTAAAAAGGTCGAACGCGCACACATTTCATTATAGAGAAGTGATAAAATGATTAGTTTTAAAGAAATAGTGTCTGTGTTAAGTGTTTAGAGGTAATCAAAAATGTATGGAGGGACGGTCGGAACATCAACCTTAACTTATTTTCTTCATCTTTATCGACTTTCGCTACGTATTACGGACACTGACGATCTCTGTTATTACTACCAACCAACGCTTGCACACCGGACTGACTACCTGCCTTTACGACTCACAACTGCTACCCTACCTGGACACCGACTTTGCATCCGATTTTTCATTTACAAATATGAACTGCATCAACTGTGGTATTAATGCTAATCGTAACAATGCTATACGTATGCATTTGTTACAAGATAACGCAATAATATCAATTATACAACGGTGGGCTGCTCCTCTAACGGTTAGTGGATTAGTATTATCTAATGTATTTGGTACTAGCTATTGAAATCAAACAAAAACGTAAACACACATTGTTTTATATATATACTAGCGGTCCACCCCGGCTTCGCCCGTGGTACCTACATGTTTAAACTATCCTATCTCTCAAGTTGGATCGAACTCCACATGGTGTGCGAATTTTATTATAATCGGTTTAGTGGTTTAGAAGTCCATTGTGGACAAACATTGTGACACGAGATTTATTTATATATATATTAATATATATGTATATTCACTTTCTTTTGTCCAATTGTAATATTAATTCTTTATTTGTAGATCACTCACTCTGATCACATATGTGATGCATGCTGGAAACTTGCAAATGATTCTTTGAAGATTGAAAATCATGAAGATGACACTGTAACTTTGGGTCATCAACGTGTATGCATTTATTGTGGACGTTCTGTATTGCGCACACGGTTTCATTTACTAAGAACTGATTCTCAACGCGATCAAAGAATTAGAGCAGTGATATTAGAGTGGATATTACCTCGTCATTTAAGTTATTGAGTGTTTTGATAATATTTTAAGTAAAAAGTTGCCAATAATCTTCTTTTTAAATCTCAAAGTAAAAATGAAAGGTGTTTTAACAAAGTATTTCTTTACAGATTGGAAATAGAGCAACATATCTATGTCATTCTTGCTGGGTGAGGGCTCTCATAGGAAGGGAAGCAATAACAGTTTATTATTGTAATTGTTTAGTAGGAAGAAGAACTGTAGGTTGCTGCTGTCACGTTATGTGCATAATATGGTACCTTAGCTGGGCAAGGTATCAACCAGATTTAATGCCGCCAGCACAGTTTCTGGATGATGTGTTAATTGTTTATGATGATAATAATGAATAAACGATTTACATATGAAAAAACGTGTTTTATTTTATATATAAGTACCTACGATGTTTTGGTAGGTACTAAGAATAAAAGTTCGATCCAATATCTCTATTACCTAAGTGTTCTTCTGTTACACTCTTTATCCAAATAATGTATATTATAGGATATAAACTTACCTCTACTTAGAAAGAAACAAAGCTATTCATTGAACTCGAGCAAACCTAACCTCAATTTTAGTGACGTTACATGCTCAATATCTCTGCTATCCCATAGAACAGATGTTTAATTGTTATTTTTATAGAATCTGTATATTTTTATCTATTTAACCCCACATAAATCATCAGTGTAACGATCAGGCCCAAAGTTCTATGGGAGTTCGCCATTCTCCTTTCGTTTGACTTTTATGTTAGGCTCGATAGGTAGTTTTTGAAAACATTAAAAAGAGTTTATTGTTCCTAAATTAATCCCGTAAAAAAATTCACAAGTTATTTCTCTGGAAATTATGAGTAATTGTATGGGCTGCTGAGGTGCCGTGATATGGTATCCCATACCTACACTCCTTTGTTGATAAGTTGATAGATGATGTAAAACCAGTTATTGCTTTTGATCTCTTTATTGTTGAATACTACTATAAACTAATGATAATATGATGATTTGATTTATGATATTTGATAATAATTGATAGTTGATAATGATAATTATTATAGCGCATACACCCCGAGCGCTTAAGAGCGAACCGCGAACGCAGACTGACTCGGTAAAGATGTTGTTTTTACCGTAATGTAATAGGATCGTGTAAAGCGCTGAGTCAGGATGTCCGGCTAGCCCGTACATGCTCCCAGGCCAAAAAGATGATATTTATGATATGATAATGATCTAAAGCTAAACAAGGTGATAAACAATAATAACTTATGCCTAATGATGGTGATAGTACAAAATATGATCTTAAATTCTAAACACAGGGGATACTATAGGTACATTGAAAATTGATAGTGTTTATTTGGGGATGTGGACCGATCACACTTTTTACTTTTTGCACTTTCACTATCACTTTTCACTAACACTTGATGCTGCAATGGCGAGCCCTTAGCTCGCGCCACCGGCCCCAGCGGCCGCTGGAGAGGCGATCCTCTGGCTCGCGCCGACGCGACGACACCGGCGACTGCTGTAGTGGCGAGCCTCTAGCTCGCGCGGGAGACCCCTGCTGCTGTTGTTGAGACGGTGAGCTCTGTGCTCGTTGCCTTGCTCGCCAGAATAAGATACCACCGATCACCAGCACGGTGACCATGGCGAGATAAATCATCGTATAGTTGAATGAATAAATTAATAATAAATTATAGTATGCATATCATGATAAGATATACCGTCCGCGTCGATGCCTGGATCGATATTTTTGATGTTTTTAATTTGCTCTTAAATGTTGTACCTATTTGATTTGATATGATTTGTGCTCACATTAAATGGCAAATCAGTTAATAATAAATTTATTAAATAATTGATAGGTGATATCAAGGATGTGTTCATCTGGTGTTATTTGCAATATATTGTTCTTCTTTCAGTCTTAGTGTAGTTCTTACTGTACCATCACAGTATATATTTAATAATATTTTGCATGTACACAAAAACGCCGACTTACACACAAGAGTAGGAGATAGACACTGTTATGGCACAAGGAACAGAAATAGAATTGAAATGCCATTTTTCCGATTAGCTAAAGTTAAAAATTCATTTATGGGTCAAGGCTTTTACAATAGAATTCCTCATAATATTAAAGAGTTTAGTAGTTCTAAATTTAAAACTTATATAAAAAATGTACTAGTTCAGAGAGCGTACTACAGTATTCAGGAATATATGGACGATAAAAACCCATGGAGGGTTGTCGCGAAAAAACCACAGGACAGTTCTTTGGCATGTTATTATAATATAATATTATGATGTTACATATGTATTTTGTAAAATTGTAAACCTGACATGATTTAAAAGAGCAACTATGGAGTTTCTTGCCGGTTCTTCTCCGTAGATACTGCTTTCCGAATCGGTGGTAAATTTTAAAATATGTAATGACGTTTCAAAAGTGCTTCTATATGAAGTCTTATTAAATGAATAAATGTTTGAGTTTGAGTTTGAGTCTTTCTATAAGTTTGAATATAAAATTCCGATGATTTTATCAAACAATTTTGATCAATTGACAAATGACATGATTCTGTTTTTGTTCACATAATATCTTGTAACAGGCAACTGTTGTAGCAAAAATAAAAGTATTTATTGGGCTGATTGAAACTAAAATATTCTTGCTTATATGAACAATTAGACAACTGTTGGAGTTTTCTGCTTTCTTACATAAGTCTTTTTCGCAATAGGCTTGTCTCAATGTTTTGATTCTCACAAACATGTAATTCAATCTCTGATAGCATTATGAATGAGTTAACTATACCTACTGATCATAATATTATTTCCAAATTGTTTTGGTATAGCAATGACCTTGAGCAAAACATACGTATCTCTAGTAGGGGTACCTATTGATATTAATATTTTCAAATAAAAGAAACTTTTTTGATAATATTGCTTTGAAAGCAATTTATAAATAATTTATTTATTTATTAGAAAACAAAATTTCACATTTATTTAAAACACAATTTTGCGATGCGAAACCTTACGAGGTTTGTAGCAACGCTCACAGTCGCATAAACACCGTTTGTTATTCGCAAGGAAGACAAAAGATGTGACTACATAAACCGGTTCCTTATCTATTCATGACATACAAATACAGCGTGTTCATTACAATGTTGTTTTTTTATGTTTATTTTATTGTTTTAATTAGTTAATTCGAGAAAATATCTTTTGTATATTATTTTGTAGTTTTTAATATTAACATCCTTCTTGACTTTTTGTGGCATAGAATTAAGTATAGTGGGTAATAAGAAATTAGCCGTACGCTTCCCATAAAGATTGTGTACTTTAGGAATAATTAATTTATTATTAGTTATTTGTCTGGTAGCAAACTGATGCGAAATGGGATTTTGAAAGTTTACGTTATGAAATTTCTATGAGAAAAATCTTTTGAAACATTTGTCTTATTGGCAGTACATTACAATAGCTAAATAGTTCGAGAGGTTTATCTTTAAACTTGTTTTTAATATTAATAGGTACAATTTTTTTTATTAGTCTTAGTTGTAAATTTGTGATTCTATCAATGTAAGTATTAAATGTACGTCCATAACTTGTGATACCGTATTGTATTATTGATTCTGCCAAACCGAGAAGAATTTTGTATGGTACTTTATTTCTGATGATATAATATAATGGTGGTTTATTTCTGATGATGGATTCGTGGGGTCAGTGGGTAATGGTAAATAGAGATATTCAATAAATATACATGTACATATATCCCTAATGTGACAACAAATTAAAAAGAGGCTGTATCTTTTATTTTTATAGATTGAAGAAAATTTTATTCGTGTGTAACAAAAAAAGTTATTGTAGGTAATATCGGAAGAGCGAGATGTTCTACCGACTAACACATGCATTTCAATTTTAAATGCTTAAAAGAATGTCTGGAAAAAAGTGTCGAACTTATAAGCCAACGCAATCAAAAGATACAGCCGTAGATGTTGTATATTTTCGCAAATTTCGATATTCGCAAGGGAATCAAATCCTACTACTACGGTACTTTCCGTGAACAGTCTTGAAATTTGGTTAAAAGCAATGTCTTATAGCATACATAAAGGGAAAATTTCTAAAAACATAAATTTTTAAGTTACAACATTTGTTTGGAGCCCTCGGTGCGGTGCTCAATGCAAAATTTTAATTTACATGATGAGCAAGGTGTTTAATTACAAGAAATTTTCAAAATGTCCCCCTGTTGCTCAATGCAAGTGCGACTAAGGCAAATAGCAGAATTATAAACTAAGTCAAAGTTATTCGCATGATGCGACCATGCTTAGTCAATTAATTCGTTATGCTTAGTTCATCATTAGCCCATTAAGTGCCATATCACACTAGCGGATTGCGAGCGGTTTCAAAGCGGAGCGGGTGCGCAACGAATACGTTGCGGGCGCGCAACGAACACGCCGCGGTTGCGCAGCGAATTCGTTGCGGACGCGTCATTTTGTATACTCTCGCACAAAAGCCAGCCCTTCCGCCTTGCCTAACTTCCATTCAATATTTCCATCGTTTCTGTAGCACTCAATTTTTTAACCGTACTGTGGAAATGCACTTACTTAACAGTTAACTAAAGATGTAATAACAACTGGAGTTGTTAAAAAAAGGTGCTATAAAATTGAATTACTAGGACTTTTAGAATGTACCATACATTCCAAAAGTATGTAACGACTGACCAGTATAATCTCTCCCATAGCAACGTATGTTATAAAGAGATTTTGTGAACCTAATTATGAGCAAAGTGATAGTGAGTTGCTGGTTGCTTGATAAAATTTTCTATTCACTGCTATTTATATAATAATAAGATAGCCCTGTTTTAGTTAAGGAGCTTTAACATTTATTTCACTAATGAACTTTCTTAATGAGCAATTAAGTTATCTGATTGCATTTCGACCAAGATTTAATAGATAAAACAATACCCTAAACATTAACATGTTATGAAACTCGTAAAAAATAATGATCTCATAATTATTATACTATCACAAGTTATAAGTAACAACCAGCACGGATTCCATTTTGTTAATGAGTGTACATGACTGCGACGTAAACGTTGCGCATCTGCCACGCGTCCGCAACGAATTCGCTGCGCAACCGCAACGTATTCGTTGCGCACCCGCTCCGCTTTGAAACCGCTCGCAATCCGCTAGTGTGATATGTCACTTACGTTCCCACTGCTGGGACACGGGCCTCCTATGAGGGTACATAATCCACCACGCTCGCCAAGGCAGCCCTATACCACCGTGTTCGTAATGAAATAATCTTTATTTTCATATAAATTGTAATTAATAAACAGACCTGTGCAAAATGCTAGTATCCATTTAATACCTGTTTATGCCTGATAACCTGACAACCCAATAATTGTAACCGGAAAAAAATAGGCAACCAAACGTTTCAAGTATATTCTATGGGCTTCATACTTTCGATTGGTATATAATTTGTTTAATAATCAAACCGGTGAAATGTTTAAAAATATTTTTTTTTTTTTAATAATTCATTAATCTTATTCTGGACTGAAATGTGTAAGCTTAGTTTGTAAGGCAACCCATTTGCAATATATTTATTGAGCTATTAAATTTAATATAAAATATGTTTCATTAAATAAGCCTCTCGGTGAAGGTCGTTTTATACCAGGATCTTAGACTATAACTATTTTTGGGAAGAGCCTAGTTGTGATCGGTGAAATAAAAAACGGCACTTAAAAACATTGTTAAATTTTATTTAAAAACGATAAAACATTTGTCAATAACGTAACATGCTTTACATTATCTCCACAGCGGAGCGGGGTCGCCGGGCGTACAAACGTTACACAATATTCAACAATGGCCGCGAGTGCGCTCAATTTATTGTCACACACGTTGCGATACAGTTTAATAGCAAGATCACGTCATTAGGAAAGTCATTCGCGGCCCCACGCGGCACGAGACCGCTCGGCACGGCGGCGGTTGGCACGTTGGCAGTTGGCACGTTGGCAGTCGGCACGTTGGCAGTCGGCACGTTGGCAGTTGGCACGTTGGCAGTGGGCGGCGC
>CAJQZN010037557.1:0-12312 GCA_907164685.1 Colias eurytheme | reverse complement strand
CGTGATCGAATTTTTTCTATTCTTTATAAATTTATATTTATAAAGCATTTGAATGCCATAAAACCAAAAATATAAATTTAAGTTTTAAACAATCAGAAGATACGTGAAATCAAGAAAACAAAATAAGTTTAGCCTTTCAAGCTTAAATTAACCTAACTTTAATATAATCATTATCAGCCCATATTTGTCCACTGCTGGACATAGGTTTTTATTTACTTACTAAAAAAAATATGAGAAAATTGATAATACTAACTCTCTGTAGGCCTGTCAACCGTGTACCACAAACTGAATTGTTCAGGATGCTCCCTTTGATATTGTTCCAATTCGTTCCTCAGTAAGATATCATCTTCAGTCTGGTTTGCGAAAAGTAGTTTTATTTCCGTGTTATCTTCAGGGTCTTGGCAAATGTGCCTGATAAGTTGCAACATGGGTGCAATGCCTGTTCCACCTGTAAAACAATTATTTGTGTAATGATACCGGTTTGTATTAAATTCCGTCACACATTGGGTAATACGGCCATTTTATACATGAGTGACTATCATCATTTAGTTCAAATACCTACTTAATTCAAGTTTATTCAAATTTAAAACAAGTTTTTTTTTAAATCTAATATTTTAATGTATTTTAATCCTCTATTAGCTTAATGTTTTGAAATACATTTGTTGTATTATATTAATGTTCTTCCAATTTCCGTAGGTCTTCACATCTTTATAAGTTAGGAAACACATCTATTTATAATTAAACCGTAATACATAATATCTTTATCAGTTTAAAAGAATGACCCCTTTTAACATTAAACGTTTACACATTTAAAAAATTGAGATAAAAATTTTAGAATACGTACAACAGTTCATTAGATATTGATTGTTTAAACTGGAGAGTTACAAATTCAAATAATTGCTAAAGGAATAAGATTATATGTATGGGGTTCATTGATATAATATAGATAATAATAAGTGTACTATTGACTCATTGAAGGCTTTTTGCACAAGCATTTCCTACTAAACTATTTTTAATTCAGATAAAGATTGGATAAGATATATTTTGTTTCAGTGATAAAAACGTATTCATTTTCTCTGTAGAATAACCATGAGTAAGGGTGCTTTTCTACCAATAATGAGCAAGGAATGTGTTTGTAAATAACCAATCATATATATTTGACGACGCGGTTGGCGCAGTGGTAAAGTAACTGCCTACTGAGCCGACGGTCCCGGGTTCGATCCCCGGTCAGGGCAAATATTTGTGTGATGAACTCAATTATTTGTTCTTGGGTCTGGGTGTTATTATCTATATATGTATTTATTAAAATATTATATTTATCGTCGCCTAGTACCCACAACACAAGCCTTAATTGAGCTTACTGTGGGACTAGGTCGATTTGTGTAATAATGTCCTATAATATTTATTTTTATTTTATTTATATTGCTTCACATCCTCGCACATTATTGGTGGAAAACAAGAAGCTTATATCTAATACACTGGAGATTGCACTATGACCATTAACTTGTAACAAGAAAATATGACCTTGAATTACGCCTGTATGTTTTTTATCCCTTTCACACCAACTTGCCAAGTTAGGTGTGAAAGGGATAAAAAACATACAGGCGTCATTCAACGTTATATTTTCTTGTTACAAGTTAATGTTCATACTGAAATCTCCAGTGTATTAGATATAAGCTTCTTGGTGGGAAAGTACCCTAAACATTGTACCTTTACCTGCGTTTTATTATTACCAGACAACATGTTATCAATTCTCAATATCTTTCCTACTAAATCCTGAATTGATATGTTATCAAGTCAATAGCTACATGATATAATATGACTATACAATTCAGAATTTTATCTACAAACTACGCACATATTATATCACTGAAATAATTATACCAATATTAATTTTGTTTTGTATATTTAATCAAACATAACAGTGTATGAGGTAATTGTAATATATTTTAGAGATGTGGTTAGATAAAAAGATTATTGATAAAGATGTTCATTATGATAAAAAGATTATTGAATCTAGGTATGATAAATTTTATAATCTCACTCTCACTTACTCACTCGTACAATCTCACACCCCCACAAATACATAATATGGGTGCCAATGTTCAATACGTTGTGTATGTTTAAATGTTCCAAATAAATAATTTGAATTTAGTTAAAATTATTGTGATATTTCATGCTAATAAAACCATTTGTAGTTTTTATAATTATTCAAAATATTATTATTTATTTTAACTAAATTGTGTTTGAAATTAAAGGAAAAACTAGTTTGTTTTTATGCCAGTCTATTGACAGGTTTTTAATAACAAGAGTAGTATAAACATTTCAAGTTCTATAAAAAATGGAGACTATGTATTTATTTAATTAACCTTACAAAGGTCAGGAAAAAAGGTTTGTCATTGTGAGATATCAGTTTGCTTGCGTATTAGATTGGCATTTCAGTCTTTATTCATATCTCAAGAAACTGATAACAGTTTTGTTATTTATTGTATTAAGTATAGAATTGTGTTGCTCTTTAAATAATTTCAAATATATAAGTGCTTTAATAAATTATAAAATTGACAATTTTTTTTTGCAAGACAAAAAAATAATAAAATCAATGTCATATAAGAAAAATGTTTCATACATGTGCCTTCTATTGGTTAATGCTTGGTCAGCAATAGGTATTTTGTCCATAGGAGGCCTACATATAACCCAATTATAATAAGTAATGAAATATTTAACTCACCAGCAATCATATTGATTTTCTTCACACTAACTGGGGTTGGCGGACCTTTTACTTGCTTCTTGATGTGGAAAGTGCCATTATTCATATATACCAATCTTCCTGATGGACCTCTAACGTCAATTGTGTCACCAATTTTCATACTTTCCAAATGCTGTGACATTTTACCACCATCGGGGAACTTTGGGTGGACATTTTTGAAGTAAACCTGTATGAGGAAAATGTTTCTATGTAATTGTTTTTCCTTATTTGCTCATGGTTATAAAAGCAAATAGTTAGATAGTTTTTCTATTCAATGTTTTAAATAAATCTATGTATACAGGTACTAAGTCAGCCGAACATTAATTCAGTGAACCCAAGGCTCAAATCTATTGAATAATTTATGGAAGTTTATTTATTTTGTCCCACTGCTTCTTCTAATAGTTCCACAAGATGATACATAAAATATAATTTTGTTGCAATTACATTTTAGAAATGTATGTCTAGCCATATATTTTATAGCATACACTATTTTAATATACTACTTATATTAAAAAGTATTTCCATAACTTTTAAGCCTTAATACAACTTAATACTTATTAAGAAAACAAAATGAATATTCAGTTGTATATGATTTTAGTCATGTTATCCCGAGTTTGGTTTTTCTTAAATGAGTTTTCCCATTCTTTTTCTACAATATTAAGCTTCCTACATCATTTTATCAATCAAGTTATAGTGGTAAGAGATTAATTTTTCTTATGAAATTTATATTATAAATATGCATAATAAAGAAATAAACTTTACCTTAATAACCAGATCAACATAGCCCTTCTCTTTATCACTGGAGACAGGAGTATAAGCTCTTACAACCAGTTCATCGTTGATTCTAACCGAAAGGTGAATATGCTGACCAATAGGCAATCCTAAAAATTTAAATTTAAATAATATATTTGATAATCATCTAGTTTTAATACAATATTGAAACCAAGAGCCTTGAAGTCTTAGGTACAAAATTATAAGTCAACACGGCTATTATGTAAATTATTTCCACTTTGCTTTGTTGATGTGAATATTTCATTATTAAGAATTAATATTAAGTTCTGCTGTTTTTTTTATTAAAATTAGTACAAAATATTGATTTGCTATTATAACTTACCTAGAACATGATCAGAAGTAGGTAATCCAAATCGGAACCTCCTTGTGTCATGACTTAATTCTTGCCGCTCTATTAGAGGCAAGGGATATTTGACACTGTTGTCTACTAAAGTAATGGGATTTTTCTTCTGGGATGAAGCATTTGTCTTCTTTCCCCATACACAGTTTGCAACAACTGTTATGGCAACTACACCTGCACCCACACCAGCTATAATCGGCAAAACCTAAAAATTATAAATTCAAATTTATCAATTCAATGTAACTATTTTATTTAGAAGGATAGACATAGTAAATAGGCACATGAAATTGTAGTGAACATTCAGATTTATAATGCTAAAGTAATGTGATATGAGTCTTTGAAAAAATAGAAGTTTCTAAGCAGATAAGGTACATAAGTATTATATTACTATGTAGACAGATAAAGAATATTTAGATGAACACACTTAAATACATACAGGAATATTCTCAAATATGTCGTGGAAAGCAGCTTCCAAATTATTCATTGTATCTCACACTTCAGACGACACTACGGCCGCGCGTTACTTAAGTTAATGATACTCAATGACATGAAATATAACCTTAGCTTTGCACTCTAATACAAATGTTCACTGAGGAGGAACCTTGAACCCTGCTATCTAGGAGTGATTGATTATATGAATTTAACACTGATTACAATACCTACGCGTAAACAATATAAACACGACGCTTATGCAGGGAATACAGTGGAGCAGTGGAGGGACTAGTGTTTACGAGGTGAATAATTGCAGTGTTGCAAAATTTTGATTTGTACATACCATTTTTTTTATTTCAGTTTCAACTTTCAGCACAAACGCATTTCAAGTAAAAAGGATTTCTAAGCACTGGACTCACCTTTAAATTTGATTTTATCGAAAGATAGTATTTAATGTAGATAAGTAAAACCAATCACCAGACTCTGGTTATCTATACTGTATTAACAAGAAATAACTTACGCTTTTGGAGTTAAAATTCACATCGAACACCATTTTTGTGAAATATGATGAAACCTCTCATGCGTTTACAATAAAGATTTAACCTCAAATTAAACAACACAGGGGATACCGGACAATATTATCTATAATACTTATTGGTTATGCAATCGACCACAACATGTAAGAGAATGTGACTTGTGAGTAAATGTTTGAGATAATTGGTTTTAGTGCTGATAAAAATATTTTTGATCGTTTTGGCGCGGCAACCTGCAGGTATACGTTTTGGACGTTTTCCTTTTAGAAGGCGTTAATTTTCTTGTGCATATTATATGGATAATCTGAAAAAATGTTAACTTACCTTTTAATGGATTTACATGTATATATTTTAGTTGTAGGCAATTTAAATTATACATTTTTCAGCAAATAACATTTTAAGATATTAGTCAGTTCAATAAAGAAACGAATCTTCAATGGCGGCCAAAGCTGACTTTGACAAATGGTAGGATCATCAAAAAAGAAAATAAAAATAACGTAAATTGATAATTATTTTATTAATTATTTCAAATTGTTTGTTGACAAACTTTTTTGTTATTGTATTTGTGTATTTATATGAATTATCATATTTACGTATACAGAATGTAATAAAATCCCCATAATACTTGTAATAAGCCCATAAAACTGAACAACTTTTCACATATAACATATTTTGTCAAATTCCAATAAAATATTATTTACTTTCGCAAATGAAAGAAGAAAGAAAGAAAGAAAGAAAGAAAATACATTTAATCCAGCACACAAAAATACAAGGCAAAAACAACAAAATAACTTACAATGAACAAAAACAATTAAATAAAAATTACAATTTATAAAAGAGGTAAGTAGGTATGTATGGTCACGTTTGTACAAGTATAAAAAAAAAACATAGGTATTATATTATGTGGTTGACTATAGTATGTGTGCTGGACAGGGATACCACTCAGCAAATCTGTGGCTTAATAGCCGCAGCACTGATTTTCAGTGGTTCCCATATCGCAACTGACGTTTGCAGCGAACTACAAATTTATAAAATAATAAAGTTTTAAATAATATCTTACATACATTTTAATATATACATCCATTACATAAATATGGAATAACAGACACTACATTCATGCAAAAATGCTACACATATACAAGTATACACCATAAAACATTAAATAAACTGGCAAAAATAATAAAAAAAAAATGCATAATTGTCATTGTAAATTTATGATAAAAACTATTATAGGGAAAATCAAATACATTTTAGTGATTTTATTTTTCCATTTTTTTTTGCATACCGTACGGCCGTGTGTGAGCGAGAGGGAATGATAAGCGCCGCCATTGAAGATTCGTTTCTTTAAAGAACTAACTAATACTAAATACATCCGAGAAATACATAAATACATAGCTAACTAATAATTATTTGACAATGGCACAGATAAAAAATACATATTTAGGAAAAATCTGTGGGAAAAATCTTAGAAATTGTAATTTAAAAATCATAGGTATAATAAAAACCACATAAACTTAGCTACTCGACCGACTATTGACTGACTATTGACTATTGACCTGACTATTGACTATCGAGGACTATTTGATTGAGTTAGTAGGTATTTTCAGCAAAAACCTTATTTTCATAGAGATATTTTTTAAGTGGGTGATGGTGATAATAAGACGAAGGTGTGCTTTTCTCTTGCCGTAGTTCGTATTGAGGGTAGAGCTTAAAGTCCGCCCTTTGGATGGAGGTAGGTATTCATCTAAATTTCGTTAAAAAAATAATCCATACTTATACTTATATACTTATATACTTATTATACTTATATACTTATTTTACTTATATACTTATTTTACTTATTATCCATACTAATATTATAAATGTGAAAGTAACTCTGTCTGTCTGTCTGTTACTCAATCACGCCTAAACTACTGAACCAAATTGCATGAAATTTTGTATGGAGATATTTTGATACCCGAGAAAGGACATAGGATATCTTTTATTGCGAAATATGTACCACGGGCGAAGCCGGGGCGGACCTCTAGTAATACATAAACATAATATATTCCTACTTGTTAGAAAATCAATTTTATGTTGGTTTGTTGTTCTTCAAGTAAGTACCTACCAAAAATATGAACATTCATACACAAAATTCTTCAATGTAACGATTAGAAAGTTATGTTTTTACATTATTCATTTTGGCGCCCCTCATCTTGGCTCCTCGCCACCGCTCTACCTTCCTATCCCAGCATAGCACCTATTCAACCATAGTAGTTCAGACTATCTTCAAACTTCAGTGTGTTGATACACCAATCAGATCATGAATAATTAATTTAGATTAATATTACATTACAAATAGTAATTAATAATTATATTAGTAAAATAAAAAAAAACCTACCTACTTAGGTGTACCTTCCTAATTAATAATATAAAATGTTATTATTTTATGTGTTAGGTATATAGAAGATATTGCTTATTTATATTTGTATGGCCTTATTTAAAATACGTGTAAGTCACAGGTGTAAGTACTTATGTAAATTTCTGGGAAAACCATTTCAGGTTTCTCTTTTCATTTTAATTAGAAACCAATTTCCCTTAGCTTGTAACCAGGGTTAAATGCTGGTGTAAAACTATGATAAAAATCAAAAGTGCATCTAGAAGAAATATAATTGAATACATAAACAATGTTCGAGTTTGATATAATGGGTGTGATTTCTAGTATGTATTATTGCTTTTTTAACTTTTCTATTACAATATAGATTGCCACCCTTTCATCGTATTGTGTCATACAGATTAACTACGATTACATACCTATGTAAGTATGTGAATCACTTAGGCACTTTTGTGTAATACCTACCTACCTATTTATTTAGGTACATAATACGTTTAACAGGACAACGCTTGAGAAAAAACACAGAGATCAGTTTTAGTATAATTTTATTTTTTGTCCTATTTATAATGGTATTAAAATAAATTCATTAATTATTTACATATTGTTCTCGTCAGTCAATACTTCAATAAACCTATGTTACATAATACTAATTTAATGCATTTCACTTGTTTTAATGATTTCTCTTACACTTTGCAATACTCCTGTTACTAAAACAAAAAATCCGAATATGATCAAAAACAAATTCTTATATACTATATAATTGTACTTTCCGAGGCCTCTTTCCCATCTGAAAATGAGGTCAATAATTGAAGGTGCGATTAATCCAAGGAATGAGTAGAAAAATGCTCCTTCCAATCCGATTACTTGCTCCAAACGAGGTAATGTTGCTGCAGCTGCCACTATAACGAACAAATCAAATCAATAGTTAGGCTTACGTACATTAGTAGGTACATAGGTAAGTAGTTGTTGACGAAATATTTTGAAACAAACGTACGTTTTTGACGACGAAAATTAGTGGGAACTATAATTACTGATCAAGTGATCAGGCCACGCACCGCTTTTGAATAAATAGGTTTATTTTATGATGATAGCATCATGATCAATTTAACAAGCAAGTGCGAATTAATTTTTGGCAAACAAGACGAATAAAATTAAAATGACTTAGTTATTTGACAATTTTTTAGTTTGATTTTGATTATGATCTTTTGTATAAAAATATGATAAGTCATGAAAATTCATGGAGTCGTTTAGTAAAAACGCGAATTGCACTTTATTTGCGTTTAGCCAGTTATGGATCAGTTCGTGTTTGCACATAGGTATTTTATTTTATAATATTTCATCTTACCAAAAATGATGGCGTAATATTTTTACAATAAATCACGCCAAAATGTTGTTATCACAATTATTTACATGTCTATCAAAAATTCTTAATGTCATGTGTTGTCGTTGTGAACGAAAAAACAAAAAATGTAACTGTATATTGTGATTAGGGTTGCCAACACTTCATCATCAAAATATAGTATTTTCCAAAATAAGGTGTAAAAAATATAGTACATTTAAAAAAAATATAGTATTTTATGGGAAAAACAAAAAAAATAGACAAATATATATTTATTTTTATAAAAACTATATTTTTTTGCACTTCTTGCACTTTAAGGGAGCGTCCATAAATTACGTGAGGTGTTTTTGTCCATATTTTGACCCTCCCTCCCCCTCTGGTCATCATGAGATTTTATTGAACCCTCTCCCCCATCCCCCCATCTCACGTGAGATTTTTCAAAATGTGGGTTTCGTTTATTTGTCATTGTAAAAAGAAAAAAGAAATTGCTTCGTGCTTTTGTTTACGACTAGTTAAAAATAGTAATTAATATTGCTGAAAGTTATAATAAGGGCCGATTTTTCAATGTTTGGATAAAACTTATCCGTCCAATAAAGTATTACACGATAATATTAAAATGTCACGTAAACTGTCAAATAAGTACCTACGGGCAATAATTAGACTACGTTTTTAAAATGGTAGTTGTATACATTATTCCACAAATAAGTTTTATCCAAGCATTGAAAAATCGGCCCTTAGTGTTATAAGAAGGTAACAATAGAATATTTAAATCTTAACCGTTACATTAAAATCTTAAGCATGTTATTTGGATTAAATGGACCAAAAGAGTATAATTTGTTTTGTTTCAATTAAAAAAAATTGCGTGATATTTGCTGACACTCCCCCCCTCCTCAACGTAAGGTTAGATGAGATTTTACTCGACCCCCTCCCCCCATAGACATATCATCACGGACTTTTCTGTAGACCTTTTCAATGTGTACAATACTTAGTACATTATTTTGATAAAACTCGTAGGGTTCAGCCTGCGTTTGCAATGTAAGCGGAAAAAATGTAATTATTTACGACATCACATTAGAAACCTCAAAAATAACAGTACTTCTCCACTATTTAATGGATGTTATTATACATATAAACCTTCCTCTTGAATTACTCTATCTATTAAAAAAAACCGCATCAAAATCCGTTGCGTAGTTTCAAAGATTTAAGCATACAAAGGGACATAGGGACAGATAATAAAGCGACTTTGTTTAATACTATGTAGTGATGATACACTATGTACTTCTGTTTCTTTCTTCTCGCCACTGGTATATGCGCAATAGGTTATAATATGACTTAGCCATCTTAACAATTAAAAGGCGCGTTCTTATTTTTTTTTTTAATGAAGGATTTGTTTGTAACATTGTCGGTGTTGAAAATATAGTATTTTTGCGTACTATATATGTTTTCAACAGTATATAGTACGCAGACCCGAAATATAGTACAATACTATATATTATAGTACGGTTGGCAACCCTAATTGTGATAATAAGAAGTGGGTTTGGGTAATTACCACTTACCAGTAAGTATCGCAAATATCGCTCGCATTACAGCTTGTGCATGATTGTGGTACTTTTGCGTTACACGTTGTTTAATATTTCTCCACACGATCTCCATGGGAACGTAGAATTGCAGGATGTAAGTGAAGAATATAGCTAATGTGATGAACACTTTAGCCATCAACGCAGGGCTGAAAATTTAACTAGATTTTATTTATTGTATAATTGAAAAAATATAAAAAATGATGTCGACGATGAAGTATCAATACCTCCTAACTAACATTTTAGCGATTTTCGTTTTATAGCATTTTCGTACTTAAAATAGAGTAATACATAGGCCCATAAAGGTCATTTCTCTGTAAACAGTCAATTTGAGCAAATATTAAAGTGTAGCAATACCTTATAACAAAAGTTGCGTCATTTTTGCTGGCAATATATTCTAACTACACCCTGACGCATCCGCTCTGTTTTTAAGCACGCTTTCCTTGGGCTCATTTATAGTTTATTCCTGGGTTAAAAGTGGTGAGTTTGGCATGCTTTCAAACCAAGAAGAAATTATCCTAATACGTGCTTCTCCATCAAACTCAACAAACCATCGAAAAATTGCCATTCTTGACGATTTTTAGATGCTTTTCCAAAACTACCATCGCATTATGCGCGTAAAGATACCAACAAATTGTTCGTAGAGTCAATTAAATTACTAAGCATTGTACATGTTACTGGTATGACGAAACAGCTGCTGACCTGACGTCTAGCACTTTTGTTTCGTTTGTAATTATATACCTTATATATTCCTATATATTCCAAAATCGCCTATTTTGCGTGAGAGATGGAGGTGGGGGAAACCAGCTAAAACTGAAACCACCCGAGCACATGAAGCCAAGCAGCTTGTGAGGGCTACCGAAGGCTTCAGGGAGGGACCCGGGAGACCCCAGGTGTCTTGCCCTGTACTCCGCAACCCCCGTACATTCCATGATGACGTGGGCTGCCGTTTCCTCGGACGCCATGCATGCTCTGCATAGTGGACTGTCTGTGATCCCTAAATTAAAGAGATGTTTGTTGAAGGGGCCGTGCCCTGTGAGGGTCCCTGTTATTACACGTAGTTGCACTCTGCGTAGGTTGAGAATCCAACGTGCAAGTCTAGAGTCAATGTTTGGTAGGGCTTCTCTGGCTTGCTTGCAGTCAGATCTGCTTGAACATTCTGCTTTTTGTGCAGTGCTAGTGAGCTGGGTAATCATCAGCCGGATCCAGCTTGCAGGTAGCGGTATAATGGGAAAAGGTCCCATGACCGGTGTTTGAGATGCCCTTCTGGCTAATATGTCAGCAGCATCGTTTCCTCGTGAGTTACTGTGTCCTTTTATTCATTGTAGTACTAGGGACTTTCCCAGATCACATACCCTAGTTAGGGCTAGGTGACACTCTAGAATTAACCCTGAAGTGATTTCATGGCTTTTGATTGCCATGAGTGCTGCTTTGCTATCCGAAAGGATCCGAATCGAAAAGTTGTTACATTCCTTTTGATTATGGCTGAAGCTGCAAGTAGAAGTCCTAGGCATTCAGCCTGAAAGACTGTATTACGGGGTCCCAAGGGGTGCGAGATGTTAATGTTTAGGTCCTCAGAGAAGACCCCAGCACCAGTGTCATTTTCAGTCTTGGACCCGTCCGTGAAGATGAGTACCTAAATCTTCGATGCTGTTGTACTCTGATGTGTTCACGTAGCTGTATCTTATGAAATTTACGTTCCAAGTGATTATGCCACTATAACCAAAGCAGCAAGAAAATCTCGTCCATATGAAGTTGAACAAATTGAAATAATATTTTATATTCAAATCACTATCTTCGAGCATAATCACGTGTAGTGACAGGATTTTAAATCAAAATTTACTATAGTATTGTTACAAAAATCTAATATTAAAATATAAAAAAATGTTGTAATCTTTAGAACAATTTCTTCTAAGTATATTGGCAATAAATTGTATCTCAAAAAAACGGCTTTCTGTTTAAATACAATTAGAAGCAATATCTAATATCTGCATGTTTTTTTTAAAAAGCTTTGAAGTTACATTTAATAAATGATTCCATGATATCTAATATCCTTTGATAATGAACGTAAGCTAAAATAATAATTAAAAACACTAACGAAAAAGAAATAAAACGTTTTTTTTATCTACTGAAAAATGTAGTTTTTGTAGTTAGCATATATTGACACTTCATCGTCGAT
>CAJQZN010037556.1:0-63531 GCA_907164685.1 Colias eurytheme | reverse complement strand
TTTCTACGCCACCTTTTGTAGAGCATAAATACCTACAGACTGGATTAGAAGCTTTACTCTATGTTTTATTTCTTGAAAAAAAAGAAAACAAACAAGTGTTTAGAATTTTTTATTTGATTGATTATTTGCGAAATGGTTTTCGTATAATCATAATCTTAATTGATAATACTTAGTTGTTTTAAAAGCTAAACGAATTTCTCAATGAAACCAAAATAATTTATTGCCTAGAAAAATCTTTTATCATAGATGTAGATTGTAGATATTATGAAAGGATCTAAATCTATATAATTGATAAATCTTTAGACTTCATAGCCAGCATAACCCGAGTCCCGTCGTTGCAAAATTTCAGCAGCACATTAACTCTATATTGTTTTATTTTTCAATCCTCGACATTTATTTTAACAATGTCCTTTGTCTGACATTTATTTTAACAATGGAAAGGAAATCTTTCTTGAACTAAATTAACAGGTTCAAAGTCAATGTTTAAACATAACTTGTCTATCAATACAATGTTTATAAAATATTCGAGGCTATTTAATCACAATATTATCGTTCTCGGAATTAGAAGCTACACATGGCCTACATAAGTGTAATAACAATTACTATCTCTCACTTGTTAGACTAGCAAGTGTAGATATTGTTTATATGAGAAATGATTTAACAGTAAATAATAAATATATATAGAAGATATAAACCTGATGTTAGTGAATATATAAGTTGAATATTATATAATATTGTATAGGTAAATTAATCAGGCTATTTTGTAACAAGGATATTATTATATCATCAATTTCAAAAATGAACGTAAATTAAGATATATTTAGGAAAAAAACTTATACGAGATACTTATTCTTTAACAAATATCAGATTTAGCTGTGCCCCGCGGTTTTGCAGCATTTCTCCGCTCTTGTTGGTCATAGCGTGATGATATTATTATAGCCTGAAAGCCTTCCTTCGATAAATGGGCTATTCAAATCGGACCAATAGTAACTGAAATTAGCGCGTTCCAACAAACAAACAAACTCTTCAGCTTATACATAGTTATAGTATAAGAAGATGTTTGATCGTCAATCGTCATGTGTATAGGCGGCAGTGTAGGCTAATTCCAATGCTTCACGCGTGTGATATATGTAACTCAGCTGTTGACTTCTGCCGAAGACTTCTATTAATTGATCTGGAAAAAAAGAAAAATAATTATTATTACTAAAATCACACAGAGGTGGAAATATGATAGCCGATTCAAAGAATTATTATCGCCTAAGTTTCTCTGCACATAAAATCGCATGTGAACATGGCAATTCAGTTTGTGTAATATTTTTCGCTATATTTATTGTTAAACTTAAATTTTGCATAATAACTAAATAGATATGCTTTAAATCCGAAAAACTTCGTTTTATATTAATTTATCTTAAATGAATCTGGAAATATTCTTAACATTATTATAAATATCAATTTGGAGCGCTAAATAATAAGAACTAGTTTTCTATTTATGCGAAAGATATATGCGACTTACAAGCTGTTGTGCGTGTCTGTGTGTGTGTGTTCTAGATGAAAATAAACAAAAACAATAGAATATACACAAGAATGGCTATAAATATATATATGTAATACCAATCATTTATCTACCACGTCTCAAAGCTTATATTCATTTTAAGAGTATTTATCGAATACTACAAAACGCTTTCCCCAAAATCTTGCATTCTTAATCAAGCTCACAGAAGCGCCCGGTCATAAACTAAATTGATTCGACACGCATACAACGCTAATATGATAAAATTAATATCACATAATGTGTCTGAAATATTGTGACAAACACCAAACAACTTCCAAAAGGTCCAACATTATTTTTAATACGGTATTACGATAATGAAAAATAATCTTCTATTCACACGTGAGCTCAGTATGCGTCATCCATATGCATGTAGCAGTAAATTGCTATAAGACGTAATGTAATAAAGTCAATTTACATATATTTTCTATAACATTTACATTAGGAATAAATGAATTGCTGGCTCAATGGACCGCTGAGGACGGAGTTTACACCGATGTATATCTATACACTTGATATAATATATTACACCCACTATGGAATAGAGAACCATAAAATTATAAGCAGTGTCACGAGACACATGTATGTTGTAAGTTTGTTTGTGGTTGTTCTTTTTAAATTTTATTATTTTGTTTACATCTGACATTCTACTTTTGATATAGTTAAAATGTATGTAAAATATATGTTACTTGAATTTGATGTATGTACATAGTAAAATTTATATACGAATTATTTCGTACAGGCGAACGCCCAGAATTTTTTTTAATAAAAAGGAAGGGTTATAAAATATATGGTCGCTTATTAGGTAGGTACACTTGACTGTTGTTGTTTTTCATGAAAATGATCTATAAAAGGCTCTATAAAATTGTGAATTAACATTAAATACAAACCCTAGTATCTAATCGTAAGTAGATATGATCTACTTGAAACTAGCAACAGAATATGCAGCGATGACAATATCAAACAAACAAACAAAAATACTTTATTGTGCACCACAGAGAAAAGTACAAATAAGGACAAAATACATTACCTAGTTTATAAAAGAGCACAACAGGCGGTCTTATCGCTCAGAATAATATCATTATTCTAATAACTAGTGTTATATTCAAGACGTGTTTAATCAAGCCAACACTTGCAAAACAAGTTTTAATTATTTACCATACACTATAATGTGACATTCGATCTTCTTAGAAATCTTTCTTAGTAGAGTTATTGTGTTGTATTCCAATTGTGTTGAACAAAAACTATGGAATGTGTACCCGCAGTTACTTAATATACAGGCAGAATGTATAAAATCTAATATAAATAATGTAAGGCTCAAGATTTTATAAGGCATTAAAATCGTTAACAATTATTTTCTTGATACGATCGATTTACTTAATGCGAAGCAACAACAAGTTACACATTTTTGTAAAAAATAAAATGTAGGCTATCATTTTGTGGATATAAATATGTGATCATCATAAATCCATATTTTTTTCCTTTTCTGGAATATAACTATAGTCAGAATCACTACATAGTATTAAACAAAGTCGCTTTCTCTGTCCCTATGTCCCTATTTCCCTATGTCCCGTTGTATGCATAAATCTTTAAAACTACGCAACGGATTTTGATGCGGTTTTTTTTAATAGATAGAGTGATTCAAGAGGAAGGTTTTAGTATATAATTTATTAGGTTTTAGACAAAGCGGGCGAAGCCGCTGGCGGAAAGCTAGTATAGACTATAATGAAGCCTAGCGCAGGTCCAGTGAGGGACGGCAGAGCACGTTATTTTGCCACTTTTGTAAGTTTGACTGTTTTCCAAATATATTCATAACAAATGAACAACAAAAAAAAACAGATACATTGTTAATTTAAATTGTACTCAAATAATTACCAATCAAATTAATTTGGTAATATAATACCATACAAATAAATAAAACCACTCAACAGCTCTACACAGCGCCTATGAAATTCAATCAGCACAGATTTATCGCATTACCCATATCTTTCTGTTTCCAAATGTATATATTTCATTTTCATTTCAAGCAATAAAACGTTTACAACTTTATGTGCCTGTCGGAGTAATTTCCCTAGTTTCAACGTGCACTACGAAATGGTTCTCAACACGAAAAAGCTCTCAGGACTATAATTTTATTAAATAATTGATCGTTATGCTTTTTTATCCATGGGACACTTTTAGGAGCGAATCTTAAAGTACGAGATGGGGTTGTGTTAATGTGATTTTTAACTATAGACATATAGAATAATAATAGACATGACTTTATAATATTATAATGATTTTAAAGCGATTTTAAGTATTATAAATTTCAACGTTTAGATTGGGCTAGGAGCATCAGACAATATAATTTTTGGTATTATTATTTCCACAGTAGTATAGTCGTCACTCATGCCTGTAGAACCAAGCGTAAACCTTCTATAACTAGTGGAGACTAAGGCACATCTTACTCTAGCTGGAGTTACTATAAGCCCGATAACCTACTTATCTATAAAGTAAATCTATTTACTACACTGCATTTTAATCTAAGTTTAAGTATTAAATTTAGATTAAAACGTAGTGTAAATTGTATAATAAATAAATAATAAAAGTTCATTTAAGAGTGATGTATTAATAAGATTATGTAAAAAGGAGCTACATCTGCCAACAAACTGTTTTACAGTTTGGCAGAGTACTATGTTATTATGTATGTGTTTTTTTTGTTCTGGAATGAAAAATAAATAAATTAACGAAGCGATCATAATTTAATGTTCCTTCAAAAGTATTGACCAAAGTTTGACAAACATCGTGAAAGGCGAGCCAGCTAATAAAACAGTATGCACTAAACGTAACACAAATCCCACTGTAATTACACAAGTCACGGTTGTATAAGTTTTAATTAATCGCTAAATTACACACGTACATGTGCTTATAGATACCGCTTGATATTGGTTTAGGCTTTGTGTATTGTAACTAAAAATATTAATAACAGTATAGATAGTATAGTATTGTATTATGTGAGGTATTAATAAAATCTGCAGTTACAAAGTAGATAAAAGTTTATATAATATTTTATATATGTATTTACCTTTTATTTGACAATTTTAAAAGTTATTTAATTCTACAAAAAAGTTCGTCAAAGTTCAATTTACTTTATGAACCTTTGTCTTTGGAATTGAATAAGTCTAATAAGTTTCAACTCAATAGACAGGATAATATTATCGTCTTGTTATTTAAAACTAAAATTTTACCTATTTAATTTATGTTAAATTTGAAACTTTGCAAAGACAATACAAGTCTTTTTTTATAATAATATATTTATACTTCAATAGGTAATATGATTATGATAAGTTCGCATAAATACACAAGCTTTTAATTTCAAGTTTTTCACCATTAGTTCGACAAAAACTACATACACTCGGCCACTCACCAATATTAAAATAGGATCATTCTACTAGTACAAGGCTAAGCCCAAACATGTACCTCACAGCTTAACGTCACTGACAGCTCCATTTTATCCAAACGTTTAAGTTTTAACGCGGTTTTAACACGTTATTAATAATATAGACTTACGCAACTTACGTCAATCATGATAAAGGCATTCTAAACTTACGATCAGAGATTAAATAATTGATTAACCTCTTAAATTCTAACGTCTCTGGATAGCTAATTAATTGGTTATTTTGTAATACTCTCACCTGCTCTCTTTCTGTATAAATTAAATTCGATAACATTCCTAGAACTTTGTGGAAAGCAAATAAATACTCGAGATATGTAACTGGTATTCTTGATTTAATTACGGACTAGTTTGTTTATAGTGACATTGGTTAAACATGAAAAATAGAATATAAATGCAACACATTTTATAGAAGCCGCAATATTCTTTTACAAATTTGAGAGGTACACTATTTTAGTAATAGACTTAAGTCTATTTTCAATAATTTCCAAATTTGGTTGTTTATAGAAGTAGGTTTGTATTGAATGAAAACAATTGAATTTAATTAAAAATTTAATTTAATTATATCTTATTTCATATCACATGAAACTTTCAATTAAGTAAGCAAGTGGGTGAAGCCTCGGCTTAAGGTGTAGTATAACATATTATGTTGAACATAATATTTAAGCTACAAAAAGAAGAAAATATTTTTTTACACTCTTCAAAATGTACGAATACAAATGTCACTAAACCCCGGTGGTCATGTTATACGACTTAACACTTATTTAGAAGGTAATCCGTCGGCACTTGAAACGACTTTTTTATTATACCAAGTAGAACCAGAGAAAATTGACCAAATGCATAACGAAGTGCAAACAATGACCGATACAGCCTCTGTGACGAATCAAGGAGGTTGTGAACGGGAGTGAAGAAAAAAGACACCCATCACAAAACACGGAATATTTAGTGTCCTAAATTGTAAATGTCCGCGGTGGTTCGGATCGGAAATGTGCAACTACATAATATTTTATTTTATGTGTAAGCTTTTAAATCCATATTAAAAATTTGCAAACAATTTTATTAAATCATACAGTGCTATATCGAAATATATCCATTTATATTTTATAAAAATACACGTTTGATAACATTTTATGAATACTATTAACAAAAGTGACAGCGTGGACAGAGTTACCAAATTCATACATTCAATAAAAAAACTTATAAAGTAAATATATTATAAGTTAAGTCACTAAATCCTTTTTTAATAATTTTATTTTATAATACACTAAACCCTATATTTATGCTGCCCACAACGATAACATGCAAGTTAGGACCTTTGTCACGCCCAAACGTGGACTATACGAGGCAAATATTCCATTCGCAACGCTACCCCATAAATTAAAGAGATAAATGGTGCTTCAACAATGGCTAAATAAACCAGTATTTCTTATGACGAACGAAAATAATCTTTGTTAAGGTGTTCGTAAAAGAATGAATATACAATTGTGTGCTTTTACAATACGATGGGACATTAAGGGGATTTTAATATCGACATTCGATTGTGGCAAAAAATCTGGAGTGTATTCGTTTTATGGTCATCTATTTTAATAGAAAATAATAGACGTATGCAATCGACAGTATATCAACAAACCTTTTGTTGGTGGACTATTATGTTGAATCGATTTTGTTTTCTTTGACATTTTTATAAATGCGTAGTGTATGTAGTGTATAAGGAGAATATTATTACAATATATAAAATTGAAAATATAGGTATTTTAAACTAATGTTAATTTGTAGAGCCAGTATGACCAGAAGCTTACAAAGTAATGGAAAATGTACGTGCAAAAATATATCAATAAAGTATTCAAGGTTTGTCTTTACTATACATTTATTTATTCAAATACAGACTATATTTTATTTTAATTATATTCCTTATTAGCTATTTATATTCTGAGAGCATATTTTCAAATCAAATTCATACCAATTTATTTGAAAACATATTTTGTCCAACGATCACGATCATCGAATTACACAGATTTATCAAGCCCATAGGGTGATAAAGGTCTTTTCCTAGACTGGGGAGATAAACGATAAATACTCCAAATATATCTATTTAGTTATATGTATGGAGTATCCCATGAATAATTTTGTAAGGGGAAAGCTCCCTCATTGCTTGCACTTACCGTTCAAGATGTTGTAGAATGTAGCATCACATCTTGGTTCGCTTTTTATCGTAATTCAACCCTTTAATGTTTTTATTTCAAGTAACGTTTTGTGAAATTTGATATTAAATATTTTTACGCAATGATAATAACTTAATTAATAGTAGAATTAAATTACCTATTTCATCAACAAAAATAATTGAAAAGCTATAAGTTCTGAAACATATTCCACATCTTATTTTTTAAATAAGAATGTAATATCAACTGACACTACTGAAATGTAATTCACTAATAAGCTATGGAAATCGAGAAAAAAAGGTAACAATAAGAAATTTTCGCTCACACTTACAATTTTCTCATGCGAAGTACATTTCTCAACATTAAAATACAACATCCGCTTTGCTAACGTAACTTTCAAAGCTCATTTCAAAAATCCAAGTAATTTTAACTGAACTGAAATTCACAATTTTCTTCCTGGAACATTTCTTTAAATTAAAATACACCCTTTGTGGTGTACTCTTAAAGCTTAGTTCAAATATGTATACTAATAATAAAATTGGAGTGTATGTTTGTAAAATAAAAATAACCGCAATTTTTAATGCATAATATGAATGTAACACGATACGTGTACCTACCAAAATAGTAATTTTTACAATTCTTTTCTGTCTCTCCATTTGTTCCGGAATCTCTAGAACGTCTGATCCGATTTTGATGGGACTTTCGCTTACAGATAGCCGATGTAACAAATAACTTATGCTACTTTTACTCTGATATTTTATTAGGAACATTGCAATTAAAATGAAATACTTATTTACGCGCAAACCGCGGGCGCAGCTAGTTTGAAAATAAAAACTACTTGATAACCACATTGAATACGGAAAAGGCGAATGTAAACCGAAAGTATACTTAAGTAGAGATCACAAAGTGTTCTCATAAAGACGGTGATGTAAAAATAAGTGTTTACTTTGTCGGAACATCATACCGCTTTGAAGTGGCTTCCATTTTTAACCCTTTTACTAGATAACGCTGATTGTAACTTTTCTTAACAACTTTTATTTGTAGAGAAAACCGCTTAAATAAATTCGCTTTTGTATCTTGTTGTGGTTACTTTATAGCGTCTTATGTTCTTTATAGAGAGATTTTGGCTATCTCTACAATCTACATGTATTATTATAATCATTTTATCTGTAGACTAAAAATAATTTTGAGGAAATATTAACATGTTTGACAGAAAACAGCGACAGTCATAAACAATAAAATGAACAGTCATTGTTTTTTATAAATATCTTTTAATCATATGATTTTACGAATTAGGTATTACAAAGCAACTATTATACCTACATATTAACAATGTACTTACACTAATTGACAAAGTAAAACATCTCTGTAAATGCGACTCCACATTGGTCTGCGGTTTTCAAATTGTGACTTCACCAAAAGTCATGTCACATGCCTGTCGATACACACAAATATAGATGCAATTCTTTATTGCGCTATTTATTCTGTGCGGTACAATGAATCTTGTAAATCACTGCACCCTGACATCCCAAGATAGATACGTCCAGCCCTTAGGCTTGTAAATTGTTAAAGCAATTTTAGCCACAATCTTCGAAATTGCATTACTGTGAGTGCAAAGTGCTATGAAGGTCTTACTTTAGGGTTTGTAGGAATTCATAAATATTGACGATTATTATTTATTTGATTGCCAAAAGTTAATTGCACATTCTTATGTATACAGTTCTTTCTCTTCTATCCACAATACGAATGTTTTGTTGTAAGATTAACAATGTTTATGTGCATTGTCTGTTTTTAAATGAGTATTCAATTCGTAATAATTCAGTTGTTTATGAACTTTTCTCTACTAGTAATTATTTCCGCATTAATCTCATCAAGGTCATCCAGATTATGTTAGAAACATTGGCTTCATAATATTATTATCCTAGACGTAATATTATAGTAGAATTGCAGAATCGACGTAGTAAGTTTCGACTCACAAATATTACATAGAGCTTCGAAGATAGCACATTCTGTAGAAATATTTTTAACCGTTACACTAAGCTTGTTCACATGTGCGTGTTATTTAGTTATAAAAGCTCGTATTATGAATGGTTTGGTAAGTAATAGGAAATATAGAGATCGTAAATCACGTTTGTATTATAATCAAACGTTTGTTTACAATAATACCGATACTTTATCGTTTCAAACACTTAAATTTATTGAGACAATAAAGCTACTGGTAAACAAAATTATTGACGCAAAAATAAACATTTATTCACAACCGCCTCGCTATTTGCATTAGCCTTCGAAAAGCGCAAAACGAAATTATTTCTAAGATAAAAATCAAAGGAATCTAAAACAATTTTCTGGCGTCTCAACTCCACTATCGAGCCCCTAAAAGAATTTACCCACGCATCGCGGACTACCCTCTATTTGCGCTTAAATTTAGGGGAATGCAATCATTCCCTTTGATTCCTCTACCGTCTTGTTCAATTAGAAACCGTCGCTATCTGCACCATGAAATGGCTCCACAGACAAGAGCACTAGAGCTAATTACATTTTTTATTTAAGACTATTAAGCGAATTAATAAAAGACACTACACTTTGATGTCGCAGACGCATCTTATAAATCTGAGTGCAGGAATATTGCGTCATGTTTATGCATATTTGATTTTACAGTATTTTAATTCTCTCATAAAATTACATTTCTTTTAATTTATTTAATAGTCTTGCTATTTTGAACAGTTTTATAGCAACAATTAGACGCTATAAAAAGCGAATTTAAGATATTATTTTTTAAATCATAATCATCACTCATTATTTTACAGAACACCTAATCCATAATTATCACGCAATTGAAATACCATCATAATAATATTATTAAAGAGCTACACAAAAGCATTCGAATTTAATCGACAAAAAAAATCCGCATTGCAAGATTCTGTGATCTTATGAAATACCTAAAAACTCTACAATTTAAAACTCGTATTAAACTTGATGGCTTCTATTAATTACAACACCAAATCCAATATTCAATCAGTACCAAAAACGTAGTATCTTCCACAAGTTAATGTCCCCGTTGGCACCCGTTGTGAATTGACAGCGGGTCGCAGGTGCAAGTTATGACTTGCGGTCAAGCTCGGCTGCCTGCCAAACTAGCGCTTCAGTGCCCTTACCACGAGCTAGCAATTGAATCGTGTATATATTCGAATCTTACGTTCACTTACGCTAGCGAGAAATCTAGAATCCATACCATAATATTAATATGTTGGCGATCGAACCTTGCGTTCACTTGATTCGATAACGAGTAATCTATACATCGATACTTTCTCGAGTGCGACTTTCGTCTCGATAGGTTTTTAACCCGATTTTAGTAGCTTTGCATGTATGTTTGTATGTAACCGAATCATTAAGACTCGTTTTTGTTCCACTTTAAAATAACCTTTTACACTTATCAAGGATCGTTGACAATACAATATGTAATTTCATCGGTTAAAGGCAAAAATCGGTTAAAGCGTGTTTAGCATTTCATTTAAACCATATTTACTCTTACTTCAGGATTCATACTACCGAAATAAGTTTCCGAAGAGACCGCTAGAGGCACTGCTACTGCAGTAATTTTCGATACAATCTTTTGGCTCAGTCGCTAGCGAGTAAGATAAACCAAAGTAAACTCATGGTAGGTCTTCAGCTCTCCGATGGAATATACTTATCAAATACGTGTTTGGCATCCGTTTTGTGAAATGATATTGGTGCGTTGAGATTCACTTTATGCAGCTGAAATGTGCATTTCTGGGATTTAGTAGATTGGAAAGTGTTGCGTTTAATTAGTACGATATTAGTCGTTGAATAAGTTTGGCTTTTGATAGCTCTTTTTGTTAGTATTTTGTTAATGTAAACTTTTATGTCTATGATAGTCACTTTTTAAAACTACCACTTGCTCCAGCTGTTTCCACACTAAGACGTGCTAAGAACTTAAAAAAATGTCTACGTGTAGAAAATTAAACGTTAAAAAATGCTATATAACAATAACAATTATATATAATTGTAAACTTGTTCAAAAAATGAAGAAACTCTTTCACAATACGCATGAAACTGGAACAATAGTTGAGAAAACTTATTTCCACAACTTAATCGTCGAACATTTAAAATATCCAAACAGCATAACCATTAAAAATATTAAGAAAAATCGTGAATACAAATCTCAGAACTTATAATATTGCTATAAAAATACCCATAATTTTACGCCTTTCATAATATGATGTCAAATGACAGACATACACGAGGCAATATCATTAAACATAAATATAAAACCTTATCAAGACAGACTATAAAAAAAAAAAAAAAAACATTTTTTTCGTAATCCTGACAGTGAAACAAATTGGCGCCTATTTCTGTGCTATTATTACGCACGAGTTACTTAGATCCGCATGGCCTATATTCATATGACGTCAATATTACGATTTGTATGAATTTTTACCCTAACAGCTCCGCTATATATTTTATCTGTAGTGTGCTAAATTGGGTCAACTCATTGTGCAGACTACAAAAGCTGTGGACTTGCTCTAAAATGATATGTGTGCAACTTGAATAGTTTACAAGTACATTTTTACGTAAGTTTCAGTTTTGTATTTCTGCTTGAAGAATTGTAAGTGAATAAAAAGGTTACATTTTTAAATAATGTGTTAACAAATAAAGGACGACTCTATTAAATTATTATTTGTAAATACCTAATTGAGGAATAATTTTAGTACTGCATATTTTTTTAAGTTAATAGCTTGACTATATTCTCGCCTGATGTTAAGGTAAGGTGGTCTAAGATGGTACGCGCTTCTTCTGTATAATATGCAGAATTTTACTCTGTTTTAATGCTTGGTCTGCATACAAATTATTGTTAAAATACTTATGTAAAATTTTATCTAAATGTTTAACACAATTACGAAACTGTACCATTTGTAAGCTTTCGTATACAAATCTACATGCTTAGTTCCGGCCTAATGAGACAGCGTTGCGCAAGAGCATTCGCGTCGTCGCGAACGTTCGCGATTCGTCACGGACCGGAACAAATCGTACCGAATACGGGCTGGGACCTTAACAATTACGACTATTTATTTACTATTCTAGCGCTTTGTGGACGGGTTTTGATAGAGATAAATAACTTTGTATCGTGACGTAGGCATTTTGAGAAGGGTTTTAATGTCGATTCATTTTGATTTGCATAATTCAAGAGTTAGTTGGTGGCTTAATCGCAATTATTCGAGAGTGCATGATGTCGAAAAATATAAGTAAAAGTAAATAACATGAATTTTGTACAACAACGACAGTATATGATGCAAATATTAGAAGAATAGAATATTATGTCATTGAATAGAATATTATAAAAATCTTCAATTAGTTTTTGTTTTTCTTATTATTTTTGTATTTTTATGGTATGGTCATTGCTCATTATTCTACTATAAGGAAGAGCACGTTATACCACATTTATACGATTCCTTATGTTACACCACACGCAAATTCTGAAGTAAGCATCAAATTATAAACATGACAAAGACGCTACGCCACCCGGTTACTTAAAAGTCAAAACTTACCGATTCGCATAACAAACCGTCCAACTATCCGATGAATCGATCAATTACATCACTACTTCAGTATTCCTACCATTAATTTTACATTCTCTTGTGTGGCTGGAATAAATCAAGTAGGCTTTAAAATAGACCTCTTCGAGGATATCAGTTTAAAATGCAAATTTAAACAGCTGTTTATCAATGCTCGTATAGCATTGGGACGAAGGGGCTTAATTACCGAGAGTGGGCGAAACTGTCTTGTTCGTGACTACGCATCTTGGAACATTAAAAATATGTAGGGTTTAATTCAATGTATGTTTGATGTATTAACATAGAGCGCCACTTGTTAAAGTATGCTTTTTTACTAACTTCAAAAAAAGGTGAAGGTTATCAATTCGGCCAGTATTTTTTGGCTTAGTAATCAGAATAATATAGGAAAATAAACAAAAAATATTTATGTTTTTACCGTATCAAGTATTTTTTCCAGCCGTGTTTATACACGGCTGGAAAAAATACTTGTAATTTTATTAATTATTAAGTATTTTTATAAATACTTAATAACAAGAAAACTGAAAATTACCAATTGGTTTACGACTCACTATTAAGTTCATAGAAAATCAATATTTTCATTCGACACATGAATTACAAACTTAGTTTGAAAGTGAAAACAATGAATTTATTCATTCATTTTTTTATTGAAGATTGATTTTATAATTTTATTTGACTTCATTTGATTGCAGATGTAAATTTTAGATTGAATTTCTAAACTGTTTTATCTAATCATATTCTGGTGATTGAGCTTAAAGAAAATTAGTAATAACCTGAACTTGAAGAAAAATAGTAATAACCTGTGTAAACTTTTATAAGTTAATTAATTCACTTTATTTTTGTTGAACTTATCAAGTACCAACCTACGTTAAAAATAGAGATAAGTATTATAATACAACAAATAAAAAAACAATACCAAGAACTAACAATTAAAACGAACAATAAAAAACTATGTCAAACGACATAAACTCCGTCGCAATAACAAAACAAGAACCATTAATGAAATTAAGATGTCCGACGCGAACTAAACGAAGATGACAAAATTACGAGCTCGGACCAAACCGGTATAATTAATTAGATGGCTTGATAGAGAAAAAGTCCACTGTGCTTAATGGTACTTTCTGATACTACTTCGAGGTACCTAGATAGCGTTTAATTGTATTGAATTTTCACATGACAGCGTAACACGCGATCTTCGAAGCGAATTCCAATTACACCAATAATATCCAGTCCATTTTCTAATTAATTTATTCAAGGCGATAGCTCGCTGGTCGATTAATAAAGTCATCTATAACTGAATGCAAATAAGGTCTAGTCAATATCTTAGAACAGTTTATAGACAAATTTATTGTTGCATTATGAGATAGGGGTATTGACTGGAAAATAGACTGGATGTCTGTAATAAGCTGTGCTTAACATGTTAATAAATTATTATTCTGAGACAAAGTAGAGTGTATAGAGAATTTGTATGGTTCAAAATTAAAATATTATCCTATACGACCCCATATTAATACTGCTCCGACTGACTCTACAACTTGAGAACCGCGATCTCTTTATGGCGTCATTCAAATGATTTTAGAATATTTGATTGCCATTACAAAAAATAATGTAAAACGCATATCAGGGTCTTCACTTCACTATATTTTAATTCAAAACCATGTGGGTACTTCATTTTAATAAAGGCACTTTTTATCTGACGTGTATTCTTGCTTTTTATCAATAAATATGAAGCACCCATTCAAAAACACATAAATTCTTCTCACATCAATTCGTCATACTTTTTACGTCGTCGAATTCAATAACGTCTGCTATTTTTAAATGAAAGTACAAAGGGTTTTAAAGTGTGACTAAATCTATTTATCATGATTTTTTATGACTCCTCTTTTTATAAATTATCATGGTTGTGAATACTGTTATAATCTTTATAGTATTCTGATTTCATGATTTATAGAAATATTTTATCAAACCATTAAGAATTCATATTATATTTAAGAAATAACGTAACATAAAATCTTAAAAAATATGTACCTAGGATATTTTACCTTTAAAAATTGTTTTAAGATCGAATTATTTAAAATTCACCTTTAAAGCCTTAAAAATAGACAATCGTTCGAGAAGTCTAGTCGTCTAGTTCGTAAGTCTATTTTCCTAAGTCCAGTAAATACAGAACTATAATTTTCCTAGCTAAAATTCTGCCTAGAATAATTTTGCTGAACGTTATGTGAGTGATAATATTGATTTACCAACAAACGTTAGCAGGGGTCCGTTAAAAGGTTTGTAAATAGAACGCCTAAGTAACATCACCTTAACCGTTTCCCTCGCAAATGTATGTGACTCATGTATTTATACATCTATGTACCGAAACATCAACTATATAGTTTTCATGTATCATGTATCCTATCCTCATATTTTTATATTACATGTAAAAGTTCTTGAGGATAGTTAAGGATAAAGGTAACGCTCTTGTTTCCCAGACAAAAACAGCTGATCGATTCTGTATAGGTAAACATTTGGTGATGGTGGTGATGAAATGTACATCACTTCATTGAATATTTTTTTACATAGTTTATAACAAGATAATAAATGGAGCAATAGTAATTTAGTAAAAAACAAAAGTTACCAGTTCTTCCTTTAATTTTATTAATCTTATCTATTACCTTCAAAGGGTCAGGGTCAAACCATAGTATAAAATCGACAAAAAAACGATATGGAGTAAATTTTAAAAATTATTCTTCAAATAGAAATAATTTATCTGTGTCGTATTTGAAATAGGAAGGAAAGAAATACAAGGAAACTTTGACCTAACCCAATCTAGTGTAGATAAACATTATATTTACTTTGTTGGTCACTTTAATGCCAGATGCATGCAGGAGGGTGAAGTCAAGCCATAGTTAAACACAATTATTGAATAACCAAATTAATATGCCAGGAAAATAAATATTGTGTTGCTTGTAATAATAATACGATATTTTGTTTTAGCTCCGGCGGGATCGCGGATGGCCAAGATGTCAAGACGTCCGCGTCCCCCGGAATGGCAAAAGACGCGGGTTCGATCCCACCTCGTGATCGAAAAAAAAATATATATAAATCTAGGTTTATTAGATCGTTTATCAAAAAATGTTTTCAATTCTTTACAAATTTGTATAATAATATTAAAGCAAATAAAAAAATACGTTAAATTTATATGTAAAGGTCAAATGTTTTGATGCAACCTTTAAAATATATAGATCCATAATATTAAATGCCATGTGAGACTATGTTTAAATTAATAATTATATTCAGTAAATAGATTATGGAATCTTTGAACTTTAATCAATTGAATTGCTTAGTTGCAGCTCATAATTTATCATACTAATTTTGTATTCGAAATTTTTTACTAATGAATTATGAGCTATAGAAAAACAAGGGCATTGATAACATTCGGCGATTTCCATTAATTATTGGTGATATTTTAAATATGAATCCATAAATAACGTGGATCTTAATCGCCAACATAATATAATTATCGTAAAATTAGTCTAGAATTCTTCTCAGTTTATTAGTAGATAATTATAATTTTATTAAAATTTTAAATTTTATTTTAAAAATACCATTATACATGTAACAAAAATTTTACTTGTAATTTTTATCCATACTAATATTATGAAGAGTTTGTTTGTTTGTTCGAACGCGCTAATCTCAGAAACCGTCCGTCCGTCTGGTCCGATTTGAAAAATTCTTTCGGTTTTAGATAGCCCATTCATTGAGGAAGGCTATAGGCTATATATAATATCATCACGCTGAGAGTTGAGACCAACAGGAGCGGAGCCACGCGATTGAAACCGCGGAGCGCAGCTAGTACAACATAAAATAGCGAAGGTTAATAAATCTGCCTGACATTGATGGGATTAGCAGGCCAAATATTATATCAAGTTTTTTCTTTTGTATTAACGCAACTTTAAGAGTAAGTTCTGCCAAAAAGTATGCCAACACGCTTTTTAAAAAGTTGGCAAAAAGCACAACGTCGAAACCTTAAAATTTAAAACTTAATTCTTTTTAATGTTCTATTAAATAATTCAACCTTATTACTTCACACAACGCGCTTATAAAACTATTTAATTCAGAACATAAATTACACACGTATATAATCCGATGTTCGGCTGAACACAAAGTGATATCCCAGTGATTTTTGGTCCGGTATCACTGATCGTATATTGTCGCCTGAGATCACTGCGATACTGTTTTATGATTTAGATAGGTGTTGGTTCATGAGCGAAGCGGAAAGCGATTTATATTGTAAAGTTTCATTTGTAATATTTTCTATAACGAAATAGCAAACTAGTTGTTGATTTCATTTCAGCCGTATGATGTTCGCTGCTTCCAATAGTCTTCCTGCAGAAACACCGGTGACTAGCGGCGATTTTCGGCCATTAGTGATTTTTTTTGTACATGATGCTATAGCATATATTATAATATTGAGTAGGCAATAACACTTTAAATATTATATAAAATTAAAAGTAAATACTATCGAAATCAAACGTTTACATATTGCATATCAAATTCTACGATGCTGAAAAAATCGTTCAATGAAAAGATTGGTTTTTGGAACCTAGGTACGTAATAAATAATCTGTATTGAATGTCCTGTTATAATTATGTTATAAAATGAATTACATTCAATTAAATTCGTTATAATAAATCGCACTCGCTCATTAACAAGTTATTACCTTATCTGATGTCATAGAATTACGACGAGATGCGACAGATACCAGCCCGATGGGTGAACGAAGAATGTTTAGAGAAATCGTTCAATGCATTACTTGCTTTGTTTTTATGTTAATTAAGAACCAGTCGGACCAGTCCGTGTTCAAACTTCCGTTGTAACTGTTTAGATCACACATTACGTCAAATTTTAGTTCTAAGTAAGATATTGAGTGGGCAATACTATTTTTGGTGGTTTATGAAGTCCTAATCGTGATGCTAATTGGTATTGGATAATGAGCATATCCGTAGCATGAGTTTAGTGTTAATTAGTGAAGTTGTTACGTGAATGTTGTTTGGAATATGTTAATTTTTTTACTTACGTTTTTCTAATCAAGCAATTACCTTCTTGTTCGCTAATATCCTGTTTGTTGTGCGTAATGTTAAAATAATCATCTACAATTATTATTTTTAAACCTAAAGGTACATTTTATAATTTCTTCAGCAGGGAGATTTATAATTTTGCAAGAGTATTGTTTACAATAATCGACATACTTCTCTTAAAAGTTACTGTTACGAAGTTGTTTTTAATCCCACATTATATTACAATCTTATGAAGCACAACAGTTACATGCAAATTCACATATTATAATAATATATGTTGTTCACCTGTAAGTTAACACAAAATGTATGCATACAATAATGTAAAGCCATTGATAATAGACAATAAAACAAATCACCCAGCACGACAAACAACCTCATTATAATCGAAATATTATGTCTAATGGTTTCTCTTCACAATGGGCAGCGTTGGACCAGTAGAGGCAACCACGATAGTGTAGATGGCTTAAATGTCTGTAATTGGTTGTCATTGTAATGTTTATTCATAATCGCCGTTATGGCGTCAAACATCGACGATCATTTGTTGGGCCAACGCTGCCCAATGTCTAGAAGGCCCATTACGTTGGTCTAGAATGGCCCGTGTAACCACAAATCAGCTCCAGCTAACAATTTTCTATGATAATGATCGAGTTTTTGTGAGTATGGAGTAGCCAAGCATAAATATAGTTTCCGTTGATGCTACAAGTTGAAAATTATATAGCGTATAGCGGATAGTTTAGATTGAAAACTGAATATAGTGACTAAGCTCAGTTTTTACTCGTTAGTTGAGAAATATTAATGTGTAAAATGTTATTCGTAGACCGCAAAGTCCTAGATGATGACAGCTTTTTTAAACTGTAAAGAAATATGTATATCTTGAACCTGAATAGATTATAAAATTACAAGCTTTGTATAAGTTATTCTTGCATTTTTTATACTCTACTAAAATAAAGAGTTTATATTTATGTATTAAAATTCACAAAAAAATATTCATATTCAATTATTTTTATTAAAGTCAGGTAGTTTTAGACGTAATAATACTACTAGTAACATATTGTTCAAAGATACATTCTCTTAGACTCTATGGATAAATTATAATAACAGACGAAGCTATAATAATTACTTTCAAGAGGAATTAAGGGATTTAGTGAAAGTACCTAAATATACATTACCAAATATGTGTACAATCCCACAATTTACATGTTAGAAACAGGATACGAAGAAACGGTCGTCATTAGGACTTTTAATTACAATGATTTGATGTTTCCGTCGAAAGTCCACCTTTAATTATCTCCAGAAATGATCGTTAGTACGCAATTATGAATATTTATTCTGTTAATTTTGTTTTTGAAACTTAATTTATAAATAAATGTGTTGAGTAGGTACTTATTGAGTAGGTATTGTTCACTTTATTTGGCAAATCTGTTTCCTAATTGGATTATTTCTTAGAATGGTACAAGTTTAGATGGTTGAATGATAATCACGATAAGTTAAATATCATAACAACCTAACAACATGTAATTGCAAATTTAATTCAATCATTATTAAAGCAGTAAATAAAATTAATTCAAAAGTTAAACTCATGTCATCTCTACATGACTGTCTCTACTCTGTCATATTAGCGTTCTAACAGACGAACGGCAAGTTGCGAACGATAACGTTCTTTAAATTATTTTACTTTAAATTACTGTACATATATTTGAAAGCAAACCATTATATTATTCCCAAATTCTACTATACACATCGCCCAACCCACACTAGTCACATCACAGTCATTTAAACATTTAAAACATGTACGTGAGTAAAACTACGTTTAACACTAATTTTACATAGCGTTCTATTGTGACATTTCCCAGTAGGTACATGGTCGCGAAAGTTGGGCGCGGTTATCTCGATCCACGTACATTATACCACGACTTGCTGATATTATCGTGAACCATTCATTTTGTATGACAACGTCTTTTACTAATTCCTGTAATGACTAAGAAAGAATCACAAAGAATAGTAATGATATTTTTTTGGGAATTACGTTCTTGAATGTTGTGTTTGTACAGTTATAGTTAAATTGCATCTCTCTTATATTTTTTTTACTGTGACGAGTATAGAATAATAATAAATAATAATAATAAATATTATAGGACATTATTACACAAATCGACCTAGTCCCACAGTAAGCTCAATTAAGGCTTGTGTTGTGGGTACTAGGCGACGATAAATATAATATTTTTTTTTTAATAAATAGATACATTGTATATAGATAATAACACCCAGACCCAAGAACAAATAATTGAGTTCATCACACAAATATTTGCCCTGACCGGGGATCGAACCCGGGACCGTCGGCTCAGTAGGCAGTTACTTTACCACTGCGCCAACCGCGTCGAAAGAAGTAATTTCGATTATTTTAGTTAAATATATAATGACTAGAATTTTGTATAAATAACGTAGGTATATCAAAGTTAAAGACCACACACAAAGTCAATTTTTGTATCCAGAGGAGTTATTCTATACAAATGAACAATTTTAATTTTAGTTACCAGACACTTGGGAAAATATTTTAATGTTTGATAATTATTTATATGCTGATGAAAACCGTTATAAATACATTACACAGAGTTAGCATAAACATATAAACATTTCACGTATAAATTTTCATCAAGCAGAGAGCTATAAAAAACAATCAATGTTTGTGTACTGCTTGAAAGGTTTCATAATGACTTTCATTTTAATTCGTAATGTTTTTGCAATGTATTTAATTAGGGTTTAAGCGCTTTAGATGTTAAAAGCCTTTAAGATTACATTTTAATGAATCATTCGTGATTTGCGAAAATAATTAAGTGTTGATTACAAAGCCCGTCATCAGTTTTGTGTTACAAAAAGACAAAGAAAGATTTAATTGATAGTTATTTTAATTACATATTATTATACTTTTACATAGTAAGAATTATTTAACAATTTTTCATATACAGATTTTTTATTTAGGATGCTTCTTAGAGAAAAGCAATTCGTTTTAAATTGGTACTTAGGTTTGAATGTCCGGAAAGTGTAGACGACGCGACGGTCAATATTTGGAAATTTAAAGTGTTATTTAGATGCCAGACCCGATATTCTACCCTCAAGACTTGACTGATAAAGCTGCTTATGCAGATCTCGTAATACAATAACTATTACCGTGGTTTCGCCTGCGTGGTGAAAGATTTTTCTATGGGAATGAGATATTTCTCAGGAATAAATCTCTAGACTCATCTCTATCTCCAGATATAAAAATCATACAATAAAGTCATTCTGTTGCCACGCGAAAGACAAACAAAAAACAAACTCACTTTCTCCTTTAAAAATTGAGCTAAATAATATGCAACTTTAAAGACATAGAAATTTAAGATTTCCCTGATATCCGTCGAGTACAAGACGTATTAAATTTTTCATACTGCCCACTGACATAAAATTCGCTTTGTACATATGACTCACGTACATTTCGCGAAGTACGTGAATTTAGTATCCAATTTTATGGTGAAATGCAAAACGTTCATATCTTTTTAAAAATAATATATGACTGCTATTTGAAATTGGCCGTATTACAAAGAAAACACGCACACTTTTGGCTTACCTTCGTGTCTCTGAAGCACCTCTCAATTATTAATGATGTGAATGGCATTTTGAATCGAAATGAAAATCCCGCAAAAGGATGCCTTTTTTATTCAAGGTCATATTATAAATTATGGGTTTATTATAACACATATTTTGCAGAAAATATACAATAATCTCTCAATGTGTATGTGTATTTGAAGAGTGTGTATTTGTCTCTGTGTGTGTATTATTGTGTGTATTAAAAACGATATTTAAATGTATTCAAATATAGTTCTCATTTCAAGCTTGATATACAAGTTCGTAAAATATAAGCAGACAAGCAATATGAATAATTTAAAAATTGGGTTATAAACTCGAAATAGCGTCCATCTCGGAACAGTAAAGATAAAATCTCAGTCACGGTTTACGAAACAAAACGACTCATAATCATACAATTTCCTTTTAAAATGTCACCTTTGACCCGCCACCCCACCTGTTGTTCTGAGCGCATAGCAACGTGGAATACATGAACGTGAAAACCGCCATTTTTATAATTTATTATGTCTGTCAGGAATAATGTTTCTTAAAATGTATTTTAAACAAACCGGTAAACTACTCTAAATATAAATTTCACATATAACATTAAGTGGTGTTATCTGATTAAAATATACCTACTAGTTCCATAACCATTTTATGCCTTTTGTAGGTTAGAATTTTATTGAATTTGATGTAAGAATATCATTGTATAAATTATTCATTTATTAATGAATATCTCACTGGTAAATGACAGGTGATAGAGCTAAAAAAGTATGAGAAAATATATATTTGATATGTAACCGCTCGTCAGTAGAAAGCCTAAAGCATTGCATGATCACAACCTATAATATTTGAGAGGCTGTCTTTTGGTATAATGATATTAAATATTTCAACAGCTATTGTTATCGTCAAGGGTGAAAAGATAAGTTAATAATATAATGATATATTATTGTTTCTTTAATATTTATTACATTATTTGAGCTATCCATAGTTTTGTTTCCGGCATGCGATGGATTTCAATCTTGTGATTTAGAAGCACGATATCAATAACAACATTTGGACCATATAATTTGTTATGGTTGAACTTATTTAGTACCTATTTTGTTTGTTTAAATATACATACATAATAGGATTGAGCTACGAAAGAAACAGCTGAATAACAACGTTAACAACAGTATTTTTCGCGATATTTTACAGATATTTTTAGAGTTACTCCTAGTTCAAGAGTCAGCGTACATATTTTTGTAAAGTAAATGTTTTTGGCAAAATAAAGATTTTATTTATTTGTTTATTTTAAATTTTAATAACAAGTTTCAAATACTACAAACACATACCTCTTCTATAGCTTTACCTTTAACAATAAAAAGCTTGCTGTTGGTGTTAATATCCAATGTGATTAAGGCTGGCATTGAAGGATATGAAAAAGAAGCTTCCAGAGAATTTCTCCATCCATGATGCAAACCATAGGTATATAATATAATTCTTAATACACCTTCCGAGAATTTTAATAACATTTAAAAATTTCTACTGGATAACAACTACATCACCATAAAAATCCACATAAAACAGAAAATTCCACTTATCCATACACATCTTTTAAACCTTTTACAGTCTACAATATCCCCTTCACTTTTTGATTTAATAAAACTTTCACGGAGCCCAAAGTCAACAAATGCCCGTTCAATCAATCAGATTCAGCAATCCATTTTTCAGGCGCTTATCTGGAAGCCCAGTAACGTATGCGGGTGACCTCCCGGTCTGTCAACACGACCCTTAACCAGTCTTTGCTATATTTGAACATACAGATTTAAAATAATACTTTAAAAGGGATACTGATGCGTAAAAAACTCTTGCCCCTCTTCAGTCTGGTCATGTGTAGTATTTTAATTAAATTTAAAGGAATTTGTAAAAATTCCTGCATCAGAAATTGTAATTCATTTTTTTCATTAAACTAACATGATATTGTTATCCGGTTAAATATACGATTGTTGTAATTTCCTATAAGTAAAGAAACATATATTGTTATTATACGATAAGCTATTTTAGTATTAAGAGTTTATAAATTATGTTTTCTTTGTTGGAAATTCTTAATGAAAATAAATAAATAAATAATTAGGTGTATCTAAAAACTAAGTTATATTACAAAAATAAGTATTTTATGACCTACGTATATTAATGTAAAACTAGTGAATTAAAATTCTTCTAAAATTTTGACAAAAACAATATAACAAATATATAAAAAAAACAATATAATATGGCAGATTGTATCGTGATTGATTTTTTCCAGCGCCATGAGATTTTTCGAAGTCTGATCAAACGTAAAGTATTATAATTCAGAATACCCATTGAACCATGCAGTTCACTTTTAAGTAATACCTACTTATTCACGTACAAACGAAGCCAAGATACACAGTCCATTAGTATGTAAAGGCTTGTCCCATCTGGCACGCACCATAATCGCCGGCACTTGTATTGCGACTCAATGACTGGAGCATTGTGATCTGTATGAATGCATGGGGTATACAGTATACTGTCCTATATAGCAATCTTCCAATTATAGAACGGACGGGACTTTGAAAATAATATATTTTTCATAAGGTCAAAAAAAATTCAACATTTAATATAAAGTTTTTCATGGCAGTGCTATTGGAATCCAAATGGGGTATACTGTCCTATAAAGCAAACTTCCAATTATAGAACGGACGAGACTTGGTGAAGATATATTTTTCATAAGATGAAAAAAAAATTCAACATTTAGTGTAAAGCTTTTGATAGCAGCTATAAAAACCCATGCCAATTCTAAAATAGTTAAAATATATCGCCCTTTCTAGTCGCCCTTTAGTTTAGCCATCAATAAAACATCGTGTAAATAATAATAATGAAACTAAATATAATTTTGACTTGAGAATGAAGTCAATGATGGTCAATGTACCTACCGTTTTTATGTACTAATCAAGTGTTTATCTTCAACAAATATAATCAAGAAACTTAGGAGACAAGTGATTAAAGATAGAGCAGTTTAGATTTTTCTACTTAAAATATTCTAAAACATATTCATTTGCGAATAAACTAATAGCAAACAAGACACAAAAATTAAAATTTAAACCTTATAAAATAACACAACGATTTTTCACCAAGCAAAAATCGCAATAATTGAAGCACTAATAATGGGTTCTCGTAAATAAAAGACAATAGCTGTGGACGCCCATTGATTGCAGACAAGATGTTGCATTATATAGAGATAATACTACGGTGCTATACGTTCTTATGTCTTTATATGTATCCTTTCGTAGAATTAATAAAAGCGGCGCGTGTTCATGCAGCTTTTTCGCTATCTTATATCATTCTTATTTTAAAATAAGTAAATAACCTCATTCTTAGAACTACTCGTAATCGAGTTACTATCTGCAAAATCTATGTTACATTCCACATCTTTAGATTCTTCTCATATGAATTATACTTTCGTTTAGTTTTAGTGACTTATTATATCTTATTGCTATCCATCAACCAACTGCAAATTGTCCACGATGACCACGAAGGCCGGTTTCTGAATTGAGTATTTGACGTTAAGAACGTCTCAAACTTAAACGCTGCTTAAATATTTTCTTGTATCGGACATAGTTTAACCTTAATGACCTGTTACGCTCGTTGTCATACAATATAGTCATAGTAATAACACAAAGGTGTTACAAATGTAAACATCTGTTCTACTCAGTGGCTTTCCCTAAAGGCTTAAATGTAAACAAAACAGCGTACAACTTCGTTTAAATTTTAAAGTTGCAATGGGAGTGCAATGTTGCAGCTAGGTGTTGAGTAGCTGCTCTTGACGCTTTTCGTATTATACACCCTTTATCTGAAGCGAATCCCTAGTGTCGTGCATAGCGTTTTGGATTATGGAAGAAAATATTCAAGTTTTCATATGAGTCATGGGACAATATTGGAATAAAGATTGGATATCTTAATACATGTATTGATTAAGCTATTGGTGTGTCGGTATTGTTTGCTTATGAAACTTTGAAAGTAAATTAAATAGAACAGTGAACCTATTATTAAAAAAATCAAAATCAAAAATAAAACGGCTTGATGGATTTTCATTCGTCCTTTGAAAATCTCACAGCTAGCTTTGCAGTAAATTTTATATCTTCAGGCAATATAACCGCATTGAATTGTTTTTGTTTTTCAATAATGTTCATTCACATAGTATTGTTAAGCTTTTGCATTTAAATGTATTGTTTTATACACTATTCGATGATGGTGTATAAAACAATATATGGCGTATTATGATTCATTTGTACCAAGTAGTAATACATTATTTCCTATTATATTTTCATAGCTCCACCAAAGTGCATCAGTTTCATACTCCATACATAGAATGCACACTAGGTGGCAAACTATCGCTTCACTAAAGCTGGGTATCGACTTCGCGCTCCTGGCGCGCGCGCCATGAATGACCGCGCCGAGAGTGCGTTCCGCGGAGCGCGTTCCAAATAATTGAAGTATATCAACTAAGCGCGCCTGGCGCGCGTGGCAACTGTTCCAGTGTTTGACCGTTCATCATGGAAGCTAGTCGTGTACGAGCAGCAGCACCATTTTTTTCTTTAAATCCGGCACAGGGACTCCCATTTCACTACTGATTTCTCTCCAACCAATAAATCGCTCAGAGAAGATCTCTAAGCGATTTATTATGATACGAAGAAATTTTACTGTTCCACAAAACTTCTTTCGTACCATATAGCTGAATTAATTTACGGCAACTTTGGTTATCCATAATAATTATTACTCGGAGCGCAACAAACACAAAAAATACGACAAACCCGTCTCCATTGGCGCGCGCGCCACGTTTGATGCGCGGTAAAAAACCGACAACCGACGGAACGGACCGCTCTGCGTTCGACCGCTCCAACGAACATTTTGGCGCGCGTTCCAAACTGGTATCCATTTCACGCGGCTGGAGCGCGCGCCAATGTTCGACCTCTTGGAGCGCGAAGTCGATACCCACCTTAAGAGTGTATTGATGTTGTTTGTCGTACCACTTACCATGTCATACCGTTATGCAGTTTGACTTACAAATATCTGAGATGTTTCACTTTACTCGTATTTTCTAATGGTGGTTCTTGGAAAAGATAGACTTATACTTTATAAACCTGGGACCTTCTAGGACATATTATTATTGTATTAAAAAACATATAAAAGATTGTTTAATAAGTGACTTTACTGAAGAAAATTGCAAAATCTGCAACGAGCTTCAGTTTACATGCTTTTTAATAATAATCTATCATTTAGCTGAAGTTGTGTCTTCTTATGAATTCTCGATTTGCTTCCAATAGAATAGTTAGACAATAATATGGTAAATTATACTAACCATTAACCGAGCATTTAAAAATACACATAATATCACACCCCCAAAATACTTAAAAATTCAAATAAAATAAAAGCAATGTCAAGTAATTAAAACCTGATATACGTATAGATAATTTCATACATTTTATAGTAGACAGATGATATTATGTAATCTCTAAAGCCCTATTGATCCTAGTTAAACATTAATGTATATGACTCCGACCCTATTATTGATTGGGCGTTATGAATTATTAGTTATTCATCTGTAAATACGTGGATTTATAAAACATTATGTGGGTTTATCCAATTTATATCATAAAGCGAAATGGTGACATATTTGGTACTTAATCTCTAACAATTAAGCGGTGACTGAAATTAATCATGTAATTCTTTATTTGTTTAATTGTTACATTAAATTATTTTCATATATTAAGGATAAGTACATTACTATTAAAACATAACGCAAATTACTTATTGCACAATTTGTATTTAATTGAAGTATCGAACGTTTAAAGAGAATTATATAAATTCTCTAGCTAAAATTCACATGCTCCAACATGACTATCATAATTAGTTTTCTAACATCCTCCGCAGAACAAATAAAAAATTAATCCAAAAAGACGATTGGCTTCCTTACAAAAAACAAACAGAGCAATCAGTCATTTTAGGCAGGTGCTTTAAAGGTTTAATCGCTCTCATTTTTTACTCTGTGCTTTTTTCCTTTTGTTCAAATGACCGTGAAATAGACGTGGATGGACATTAATTCTCTGTAAGGAAGTTTGTTTTAGCTTGCTCACGGTTCTAACGTGTATTGGGGCCTTAAGGCATTGTCGCTGAGGGCAAACAAACATATTGGAAGATATTGATTGTTGTGTCATCATAAGTAAAACAAGAAGTATATTTGGATCTGATTGTTGTAATGGGTGCTATTATTTGGGTAATGCTTCTATTAAAGAAATAAAGAAAGCATTTATTTTAACACACACAAACACACGACAATAACGTTATTAATTAGTACGAGGTAAATCTATACTAATATTATAAAGCTGAAGAGTTTGTTTGTTTGTTTGTTTGAACGCACTAATCTCTGGAACTACTGATCCGATTTGAAAAATTCTTTCGGTGTTAGATAGCCCATTTATCGAGGAAGGTTATAGGCTATATTTCATCACGCTACGGGCAACAGGAGTGGAGCCACGGGGGTGAAACCGCGCGGAGCAGCTAGTTATAAATAAAAATACTAACATAAATTAATCTGTGACTCTAAAAGCACAGTATTACAATTAGGAATATACTAGTAATACTGTGCTAAAAGTATGAAATTTTTACTTTCACCAATAATTCTATTTACAAAGTAAATTCAATAACTCACAACTGTTATATGTACACTAAATAATGGACCAACAAATGACTCGAGTTCATTTATTTACCTTTTAATAATACTATTTGAACACTAAATCAAAGTTAATTTGAATCACCAATTACCATCACTACATTAATTGGTTCGGTTTTGTTTAATATGTAGCTGGATTGGATTATATATGATTTGTCAAATACGAGCATGAAATCGTTTTAAATATAGATGTAGGTACTTTATGAAAATTTAAGTGTATACTCTTATTTGATAGTCAAATAGTCGTTTAGTTCATATCTCCAGTAGTAAAAAAAACACTTTTAATTTTAAAGTCTATATGAAAGTTTGAATGTTTAAAAATACTTTCATGAAAACTAGTTGGGTTTTATTAATAAACATTGTCATCATAACACTGTATTGAATAATATCTAACTTTTAAGATACAAGTCTACATAATACCAATAGATTTACAATTTCAGATTATTATACAAATTCAAATACCAATGATTTATTGCATATACCAATACATTTTTACATACCTACATATTAGCATGGACTAATAGAGTAATTAGTCTATGATATTAGCAACCTTATGCAAGTATTGCAATACAATAGGTCATAACATATTTAAATCACATATTTATTTTAAAAACTATAACGAAAAAATCTCCTCTGTTTTTACAAAAACAATGTTAATGTCATCTGTAAGTATATCAAGTATCCCATAAGCAGGTGGGATGTTTTTATCAAGTTTATCATCTGGTGGGCGACGAATAAAATCTTGTCACCTGTTCGTCTAAGCACATTACACCTGATGAAATTTTTAACGTACTTCTTGTTACTAAGTACTAGTTATGTAAATCGCATCAGTTGTGTCATAATGAGCTATAATATTGTGTTACTTGTTTTGATTGAATTAATAGATAGATAAATGAAAAGGTGAAAAAATACATTAAAATTGTTTGAATACATATTCTATCTATGTTTGTAATTTTAGCATGAACTAACCTTTAAATAAGGTAATGCCAATATTGTTATGTGGGATAGAAATTCAGTGTTTTAAATATTATATATTTAGCTCTACAGTTTAGTAAACTGTATATAAGACCCATTATGCATGCATTTTGTCCTTATATTATTACACTACTTTTTTGCGCTACTTATTTAAATTGAAATAGAAGCATAACACAATCCAACATTGACCTTCTACAAAATTTTTGATCATTGAACTCTAAATACAAACATACAAGCCACTAAGAGCATTGTTTCTACAATCATCCAATTAGACACGTCGGCATGCATCAAAAGTGCTCCACATACGAAATAAAGCAGTCAAAATATAACATTAATTAGCGAGCCTATTATAATTCGCGTAAACGAAGCCTGGGAATTTGGAATTATTCCAACTTTCTCACGATATTTGGGAATAATAATACGAAGCACGTGTGGATACAAAAACTGTCACTTTCTCTATAATTGTAATATTAAAATGGTTCGCAATATTGTCCTGATTTTACCTGATATTGCATAACCGATTGCGCATTTGACAATGCAGGTCCCACGCCTTCACGTGTGAAATCTTTGCAAAGCCTTTCATATCAAATAATTTAGAACGAGGTCTGGCTGCTACAATTGTTATGTCACCATTTTCAACAATTAGGATCTTTTTATTTAAATATCTACCTATTTTCAAAAGAAATTGTTTAAAAAATCGAATTTCGTATTTAAATAACAATAATGCTCTACACTTATGTAAGTATAATTATCTAAAAAAAGTTTAAAATAATAATAAAAATCGTACTTACCCACTCATAATAATGTTATGAAAGAACACGTGACATGCGTGTGATATGGGGTAAATCTATCTCACATCTGTTGCACTGATCGATATTTTTTACACATAGGAAATCAAACTTTGTACTTTGTTTATAATAAAATGACATATGTAATATTATAATGCAATACAATTGATCAGGAATATTTCAATCATACAGTCCCAGATATTCATCTAATAAAATCAACAAAAAATATGCTTAATACATTCATCTAGCCTTCACCCAAAAAAAAATCCTGCTTACCACCACATTATTCAATAATTTCACAAATTCAGCCACCACCTCCTGCACTATAAAGATTTTGCACATTCCAGGACGATGTTAATGACCCCGTTCTGTCCCATATCAGGTAACACGGCAGATGGGACGCAAACTAAGCCAGACGTGACTTTGTCAGACTTTCTACAACGCTCTAGGTCGCACTTACCTTGTCATCCGTGGGAACTTTATGTCTCGAACATTCTGAGATTCAAATGAGTGGCTTTGTTCGATTTTCTGATGCTGAATGCTTGATCACGATGGTGATTTTTCTATGATTATTTCTTTTAAGTGAAGAGAAATGTTTCATACTACGGTCTACGAGATTTTCAAGTCTGTTGTTCTTAAATTCTGTTTAAGATATTTCCAACTATTCATTGTCTGATTCTAACTACCTACCTTATTAAAACTAGTACAAGAACTAGATCAAAAAATGCATTACTATATAGATTATAAAACATTTAAACAGATACATTGCAAGTTGATTGAAGACAAGAAAACTTAGGTATTACATATTAATATATTATTGGATTTGCTTTAAACAAAACCCTAGAAGAATAATTTAGAACCCTAGAAGAATTTAGGACTACCAAACACTGCGCTATCTAACATAAAGTAGTAACAAAGAGCTAAACCCTCGTTTTTCAGAATGTTAATATGAAATGCTTAAGCGCGTGATTAGTGAAGTCCTCCGATCCTCAGCCTCTAATCCGCTAGTCCATTAACTCCGAATTGTACGTGCGTTCAATTGAAACACGCTCCAAGTACGATTTAACACGTTTTGCGGGTAATTATTGGTCATCCAATTGCTAGCAAGCGCTATAGTATATAGCGGGAATTGTCTCCACTCTCCATACAGACATAGTAAATGTACGAATTTTATGCACTATTCAATTTTAGTTCCAATTGTATCGGTTCCGCAGTTCGGTTTTGTAAAACGAGACGATTCAGCTGTTTAATTATCATAATGCGATGTAAATTTGGACTAATAATAGAGAATAAAAAGTTTATGTTGTATTCATTGTTATTCAATGCTCTTTATTTACTTGTGGAATCGTTTGTTTGTTATTGATGTATGGTAAAATGTGTCGTTTATTTGAAATGCACAAGGAAAGAACTAAAGTTTTAGAGTTTTTTAAAATATATACGTACACATAATAATAATATATTATATTATGCATGCGGCATTTATAATAAAACAAATATAAAACTTATTACTTATAATTTTCGTAGATTTTACCGTGTACCATATTCTCTTAACAAAATATGCTTATCAAACTGATACAAAGTATTTCTTACTCGTCTATTAAAAGCTTTGTGGGTTTCGATAAAGCTACACATTATACAAATTTTGCTACTCCTAAAAGAAGCGAAGCAAGGAAATTACACATTTCCTAAATATTCCAATACATCTGTAAAATTATAAACCCATTACCCAAAACAAATACCACATCCATTGTACCGCATATACTGTCACAGTCACGGGCGCGGTGATCATTAAAAATCGATCTCCCACAATTTTTGAACAAATTTAACTTCAATTATTTTCAAGTGAACCGGGTATCCTTTTCACCCTTCTCATTACAATCCACAATTCTTTACCATCTAGATAAGGACAAGTCCCAAAGTCCCATAGTCCCGCCTATTTCGTAGTCAACCCTCTGTTTTGCTTAGGGCCGTTCATTTCATTACAATTCAATTGCATACAACGAATTCATTTTTCGCTTTCGACCCAGGAAACTACTGATGGAACCCTGATAGAAAACTAGTTATACTATGAGAAACAATTTGCGATTATAATGCTTGCGTTGATAAAAATCTTGCTTTCATATTCCTAACGGGCTTGTTACGAATTTCTATTGTATGCATGAATATTAATATTATTATGCATATTGTGAATTCACTAGGCAAATAAGTTATGATTATTTTAATGTATCTAGTTTTTTTAAATTTTTCAAATTAAATTAACATCCTGGTTTTCAATTACATAAAATCTACTACACCTTGATTCAAGAAATTCATGTTTTACTAAACCTAAGAATTACACAATGAAAACAAAATGTCATCGTCATATTTTATATCAATAAACAGTCCCAATAAAATTACAATATTACAATTCAAACCACATTTACAAAGCATTGTTTATTTGAAATTTTAACTCCCTTTCCTTGCAAGAAAGTCACAATAGAGTAGATATATTTTAAGATGAGCAAATAGAACTGAACACGAGGTTTGATCGTGACGCGAAAACAATAATCCATGGCGCCATCTCACGACATTCCTTGTCAAAATAGAGAGCGTAGTATGTGCATGTAGCGCTAATAGCCTTTAGACTTCGCAAATTGCCACTATTAGCCTCTTTTCTTAGCAAATCTTCTAAAATTATCGATGTCCAATTAGACAATTTCGTTACTACTTTCTTAAGGCTATGTTAGTGCCACGACCTTTGTTTACATGACAATTTTGTGTCAGTGAGAGTGAATCTCACGATGCCGTTTCACAGACTTACAAAAGGATGGCTTGTTACTTAAATGATATGAAATTACGTTTTAGAACCAAATTTTCTGCTGTATGTTACCTGTTATCTTCTAAACCAATGGTATAATTTCTTTATAGTTACTACTACATCACTTTCTATTTCATTTCACAAAACCGATTACGCACTCTATTATATTATATTTTTTTTTATTTACCAGTTACTTTTAATTTTGCCTACATTTCGTTTACCAGACAAACATCATTGTAAATAATATTATATAGCACAATTTACATTTATGAATAAACAGGGGCATGTTTCATTGTACTTCAAATGTATATTCCTAAGCATTCTTTGTCAAAAGCAATTTCGAAAATTTGATTGCATAACGCCAAGTGCACTGTCACACGTCCTTCCCTAAGAAATCTCATAAAGCAAAACGAAATGACGCCCTAATATATAGCAATTTCATATTTGTGAAATGGCATACCCACCCAAGGCCCAGAGAACTCGTCACCGATCCATTTGTGAGTGTTGTGTATGAAATGGATGAGTTTTGGAGACCTGGATACTGCAGGATAATGTGCTTTAAGTCTAGAGCAATAGAGGCTATGTGTGTGCATATTTAAATTGAATTGCTGACTGTGCTTTCCCCTGTATTGCACCCTAATCGAATCGTTGCACGGTTGGTGTCTTCTTGTGGGTCGGACCCTTGTTGCGGACATCAGAGGTCGCTGAAAATAAATAAGAGAAAATCAAAGAGGGGCTTTAATTGGTTCCAATTTGGAGTCATCTTTGAGGATTACTTAATTAGATATTGTTAGCGTTTTAATGGTTCTATTCTGTTGTTGCCTGCAGCTTACGATGCGTGTTTTTTCGGTAGATGTTTTGAATTCCATTTATTTTAATGCCATCATCAGACTTGTGATGTGTTTCATAATAGGTATCTACATGAAATAATCAATATTGTAACTAAAACATAGTTATGTTTTAGTTACAATATTGATCAAAACAAACTATCAGCCGCTGAAGGATAAGCTTACAAGTACCATTTCACAAAGTGCTGCAGTTTGGCTCATGATTCCTCTTCTTTTAATCGTATACATTTATGATGATTACAATTTCTTATGCTAACTTCGACAGTTGTAAATGACAAATGGACATCAATTTTATAATATTGTAAAGACGTTCCAAACATGAATTGTTAAATAAATTCCACAGTACACTGAGATTAATAGACCGTTGTAACGATATATTAAAAGAATATTACCTCTACTTACGGTGATCCTCTCCATTAATCATTAATAATAAATCTGTTTCTGTATCACTATCCAATATTTCAGACCACTGTTTAAGCATTATTCGCTGTTGGATTCCTTTAATTCCTCAACATTGTTTCACGAAAAAGATCTATAACTAGTTTGAATAAGGTATTTTATTCTTTGATGATTGACCCCAAATATTGTTCTTTGATAATCAAAAAGCTAAGTCGCACGCGTGGCTTGGACTTGACGGTGCTTCTTTCGTCATGCTTGGCTGGAACAAATTGTCTAGATGTAGGGGAGTTACTGGTGTACGTCATGGTAGCAAGACTGGGATACCGAAAATTTAAGTTTACTAATATTATTTCTTCATTCCTTTTAGCCTAAAACTTAAAAATAATACAGACTTGTAATTTTTATTTATAATTATTACCTACATACATTACATATTGCATACAGTCTTGTAACTTATAACTAGAGTCTTTCTAGCAGGGCTCTGTGATGTTGCATACAAAATAATTTATTAATAAATTGAAACTGCTCGATATTAAATTTTAATATCGTACATAACCAGAAACTTAGTTATACATTACACTAATTGACACAAGAATCTGCAAGTTAATTTTTATTAAGTGGTGGTCTAGCTATTACAACGTACATGTCCTATCTTAAAATTATGACAAATGCAACATCCGGAATATTGAGGACCCCTTTACATTCGAACAAAATCAGTTCCATTAAGATAACTTAGTCATACGTCACAAACAGTGAAATTATATCAGAGGATATATAAAAATGTTTGGGTATGTAATCCTATTGTGTAAACGTGTAGGTTAGTTTAGAAATAAAATAAAAAACCTTATTTTTAAACACAAACATATTTACAATTTTCTTTACTTATCTAGGTATGTAATTTAAAAATACCAAAAATCGTTTTATATTTCAGTGCAGTCAACCTTTTTTCATTTTTTGGCACCGCCATTCCCGAGTTCCGTTTTCAGAGCGTCGCCGTCGTTTAAAAACAATATAAAATAAAACAAAATGTAAGTGTAAAGTTGTGTCTAAATCAAAGGATATTCCAGCACGAGCAGACGGTTGTAATTTTCCACGTCATTGCGTGGTTCAATGTTCATTTAAGACCGAGCACAGACTATAAAAGCTAGATACAATAGAGGTTGTCTATGTTCTATTTAATGTGCTAACGTTATTGTCTTTGGTGTAAGTTAATAGCCGTGGTACAACCAGAAGGTCTGTTATGTAGAGACTATTAATAAATGAAAGAGAAGAAGTTACGATATCTGGTATATCAACTTATTGTGTAAGTATAAAGTTTTTTTGTCTATCCCATCAAAGATATTCACGTAAGTAGTTCGTTTTTATAAAAAATTGACAAAAATAGAAGCATATTAAAATTGTATCACGGCGACTATCCAATAAAAGTGGTTTAACATTGTCGCTATACCACCATGCTACGATGTAACGGTTCCATCCCAAACTTTATGGTCGTCACATGTGTCCATTTTATGCTCTATGGTTTAATCTAGAATCCTATTTTAGTCTGTGGCTCCGTAAGAGCGGGGATAAACGTAGTTTTATTTTTTATGACGTCATTAACTCGAGGAAGCCGGAACGCCTGCGGTCGCGTCTGTATAAACTGTTGGTATTGATAAGTACTTTGTGATCTCGTGATGATATTTTTAAAAATTATTCTTTATCGTCTAGACAGAGACCCTTTGTTAATGAAGGGGAGTTAAGAACATGTTACCAATTAATACTGAATATCGTTGTTTATGGCAATGGCTGTAGTAAAATAACAATCTACTAATTTAGTTGTAAGTTAAAGTTGCTTACTACCTAGTTAGTACTAGTAGATAGTCGTTTATAATAATATATTTAAACAAATGAATTGTTAATATTGTATACCTAACAGTAGAAAATAGTCACGATATAAAAACATAATATTTTATCGCGGGGCTCCACTGTATCCTTAATCCATATCCATATATAGGTCTCACCTCCTATGCAAAGGGTAAATAATTAAAAAAATACCGAACAATCAATAAAGAACTCTTCCTAAATAAGATATTATCTGCATTCCAGGATCAGTCCATACCGCCACAAGGTGACGGTGTTCAGATCAAAACAAGTCTAGAACGAACCATGAGGGATGTGTTCTTAGTGTTCGTGAGTGGGTGTTATAGCGCGTGTTATGTTACAGCCCACGTTGTAAATCTCAACCAACATTGCTTTAAAGGATCCCAAAAAGTATTGTTTGTTTAAAGCATTTAATTTTGACACGCGATACGTGTGAGGCCACATGTATTGCTCCAAGTGTTTCCACACTTCGTTGTTACTTTTTAGGTCATTATATTATTATGTACCTTATGTATGTGTTATTTATTGATAACAAACAACAAAGTCAAGTAGGTATATAGGATATGAATATGAAAAAAGTCATAAGCAAAATTGGAGAAAATTCTAAATGTTGTAATAGCTGACAGACCCGAAATTTTGTGTCAGTGTTTCGGATCATTTGTAACAGGATGGCGGTTCTACAGGGGTCTTAGTACGCAATGACAAAAAGAAAAATGATGGTCAGAACGCTGATACTGGATACCTTAAGATACTGTAATATTTTATATTAGAGAACCTTAACATAAAATATTATAGTATCTTCACCGTGTGTGATGCGCATGGAAGCATTTGTCATTTCATTTGCATATTACGATAATTTTGGACCTAGAATAATAATGATTAGCATTTGCTTTTGTATAAGTGGATATAAGTACCTAAATGACAATTTTCATTAAAACATTGAATCCGATCTGTTACTGTTGCAGAAATACCATCCAAAACAGGTCCTCCACCAACCCTACATCAAACCCAATTCGACTTAAAATGCAAAATATTCCATCTAATACCTGGGACGTCATCTCTCACAGTCAAAATTCCCAAGATTAAATTCCCGTAAAGAAAAAGGTCCAAGACAACTCCGTTCGCAGTCGAACCCCCAAACAGGCGTCAAAACTTCACACTTCGAGAAGTATCCCGATACATTTATACGTTCTTCCAACGAATTTTTGACAACACACGCCGGGGGGCGCCACTGTCACCCGAGCTACTGTTTACGTCGAATCTCATGAACCACTCGTCTGTGAGTCGCCTATCGAATTTCATATTCGATAAATTGAACATGACTCAATTTTAGGCGACGGACCGTGTGACGTGATGATTTATCTTTTTAATATTAAGCCTCATTTAAGACTCCGGTAGGAAGAGCAATTTTTACGGTTAAAAATTTTGAATATATTTAAAGACTTTTAATTTCGCTAGTTGTGTGTATTACAAATTTACAAAATACTAAGAGGAGAGGAGACAACTTACTACAAGGATATAAGCAAGCATCATTATTATTTTTAATGTTTTACCTGTACATAAGAAGCTAGATACTTAATGCTCTACAAATTGGATAGCTCTCGCCACAGTGTTGAATAAAAAATGCTATTTCTATGAAAAATTACGTGTTCAGCCTTATTGCAGCGCGCTCGAGCGAATAATATGCGGTTAGCTAAGACGTGGTCAAAGGCACGCACTGTCTTTGACGGCTGCTACCGACCATATAATGAACTCTTATTCACTTGACACTGGAAAATTATTAGTATAGTTATTATTTTATGAAGACTTAGAAATAATGCTAGTCTTGTTCGTGGAATTGGCTATTGAGAATGTTTCGATAATAATTATTAAGTATCCTTTGATCATGTTAAAATTTTAGCGGTTGGTGCGGAAAAGTAATATATTTACCTACTTACATAAAATTGGATTCCCTTATTCGTAATTACTCAAAACTGAATGAAGTGAATGAGGTATTAGGCAATTTAGTAAAAAAAACTAAACAAAACTTGAGCAAGATTTTTAGCCGAGAGCATTGGATGTAACTGTAAACATCATAATATAATTTCGTATTCATCATTGAACAAAATATATAGTAGAAAGGAAAGAAATAAAGTTAAAGCTTTCGAACATAATATTGCAAATAAATAAATGAGTAAAAATTCAAATATCATCACTTATATCACTATCATGTTTAACAAAATTTGATAGTCATTTGTTAAATCGAACACAAAAATTAAAATCATCGAGTACTGTCAATGAAATAACATATGCACAATTCCGAGTGAACCACTTCAGCTTGTTATTTTAAATTGACCCGGCCTTTTGTGGCATTCGTTTGACCGATTTTTCATGGTCTCATCGAAATCACTCGCTCAATTGCGTTTGATTCAAGTCCTATTGACTTAAAACTGTGCGTGAGATACGTATTTTATAGTTGCTTTTATTACTTATAAATGAGCCCGTTAAATTTATAGTTCCTGAGCATTGGATGATTAACTTTACGATGTACTGGATTCGTGTAAATCAAGGTTCATTTTAGTATAGTATAAATTGTTAAGAATTGTTTTGCTAATCAAAATCAAAGTTGTCGTTAATCTGTTTAATGAAATGTAAACGGTTTCAATGTATATTTATATGCATATAAAACACATTGTTAAACGCTTAACCTTATTGTAATGAAATATAATATTACTTAGAAACTTTTAAAGTCCATGTTTTTGTCTAAGAAGAATAAGATTGCGTAAGTTGAATAAGGCTATTCAATTAAGTCATTGTATAATATTTAGCACTATAGTGTAATAGCTAACATTAAAATAACAATTATAATATATTGATTGAACTACCTAAAAGGTTAACGATTCGATTGATATTCCAAATAACAATAAAAAACTGTGTCAAGGCGGTACAAATCAAGAGATTGGTAGCCAAAATAAATATGATTGTTATGAATTGAAATGAAGCATTGGAATCGTGACATTCAGTTACAATTACGATAGATGGATTTGCTGAAATGACGTGTAAATGTTTACAAACTCAAACCCCAATGTAAATATGGAAAGCATATGGAATGCTTTGTTAATCTTTGAAACCCGGCCAAGGCTGGTTAACAATAGAAATAGTTAAGAAAACACTTAAAATACGAAAGATCATATGAATCGGCTTGAATCTTTCATAATAATGGCCAAGCAAAACATTGTAACGGCTATTTCTTGTTCGTTCTAATTCCAAAGCTCTGAATGGATTATTAAATTATGTGTTGTTACACCCTTGACATATATCTCTTTAGACACTTATTAGACATCATTCTTATTAAATTGTTAACGAAGTTGTTAACACGTTATTTTTCATCGTATATTTTGTGTAAAGTGTAAACCTTACATAATATATATTAATCTTAATATACACTGTATGTAGGTATATATTTGATTAATGCCATCCCTATGAACCAATCTGTCATTATTGGGAATGCTAATTAGAAGAAAACAAATCCACTATTTTGAACAGGATTCCATTGTAAGCATGAATATTATAAGATCACTCTACAGCAAAAGCTTTATGTAAAACTCTAAACATATCACACAAAATAAAGCAAGTCACAATTGTCTCGTCTTACTAGCTACTTTCATTTCAAAAGGTGTTTATTGAAACAAATGCTTATGAAATGGAATCAAAGTCAATTCATTTGACCCTAGATTCCTCGTTACAATCAGCGTGCGAAGTCTCATTGGACCCATTAGGGATGACATGCAATACCCATCCGATTAGACTACATCATCGCTATGAATAATTTAACTGCAATATACTGAGGAATGTGATTGTCACTTATGCAACACACCGTTGTATTTGTAGCATATAATATTTTGTAAAGGCCCATAGGATATAGCGAACTATTGATTTGAAAATAGCTTTTTAACTGTTGCTAAAGACCGACGTAATGTAGAGGTAAAATATACTGGCTTACGTGATTTGAAACTCAAAATATAAATTATAGCTATACGTATATCTTATATATAAAATTCTCGTGTCACAATGTTAGTCTGCATAGTGCATACTCCTCCGAAACGGGTGGACCGATTCTCATGAAATTTTCTGTGCATATCGGGTAAGTCTGAGAATCGGCCAACATCTATTTTTCATATGTACCACGGGCGAAGCCGGGGCGGGCCGCTAGTTATATATATAACTTATTAACTCATATGATTCCTAAAAGCATGAAATTGTCATAGTATGTATGCCGTTTCTTTTACGCAAAGGGGTAGCCCTAATTTCTTTACTGCAGTTACGAGGGGACATTAGAATTCGCTTTAGAAGAACCAATTTATTCTTATTCCCAAATTTAAACGCAGTGAAAATGATTATACTTATAAGTAAACCGTTTCTTATTAGTTATGAAATTATTCTCACACTGATTATGCAGGCATTATAGAGTTGGAAAATAATTTCAATTAATTCAGTTAACACCGCATATATTATGTATCTATTAGTATTTTTTTCTTAACGCTTTTTAATATTTTTTTTTCTTTAGTTGCTTTAATCTTGGTTCATGTTTGATGACTCTAAAATATTTCCAGAGGAAAGGCATCCTGATTGCTTCAGCTAAGTTAGACATGAATTAATTATGTTATATTTGTATTCGTATGTATATGTGTGCGTCCCCAAAAATGTTAATTAAACTGCTAGACATATCATCAGTGTTACCACTTAAAAAACTAAAAGTGTCATTAATAAAAATGACAAGTTTAACTAACGAATGGGGTACGCGAGTACAGACTAAAATACTTTAATAAAAATAGACTTTCCTAGTAGTAAGCCATTGAGCATTTTTCACGCTTAAGCAAAATATTACTCTTGCCAGGAATATACAGTCATAAATAGTATTGAGTTATGTTACTGTTAATCTAGTGGTGGAGACATATTTGTGTACAAAAGTTTATTCAATCATTGTTTTCAATTAATACTCGGTGTTAATATAATAAAATCATTAAAAATGTATTACACATTACTTTTAATACAATTTATAACAAAACTTTTGAAAAACTTACATATTTCATTTTACGCAAAAAAACGTAATACCTACTTCTCACTTGCTACCTATATGTGTTTCAGTCTTTTAGTTAAAATCATCTTAGCGATAAGTTCATAATATGATTCAGTAATTTGATTTACGACTATGCATATTATTTAAAATTGTTTATCCTTAGTATTGCAAATAATACGAAACTCTTGTCGCTTATATTTTTAACCGGTCAGTCAGATGATTTAATGCGTTGACGAGAGCATCGTTAACATAATAAATTCATAACCCATACCACGCGCCCACGTATTAATCTCACTTGTTTGATCTCGATAGTAATCTCGAATCAAATAAATGTTATGTACGTCTTCAGAACCATTTCTATTTCGGAATAGTTTGTGCACGTGACTTGTGAATTGCTTTTTTAATTGATATTTTTGGGTTGAAAACACAGCTGTGTGGAAATAATTAATTCTTTGTTCTTTAAAGTGTATTAAAAGATTGTTATAATAATATGATAATGGAAATTATATCTATACTAATATTATAAAGCTGAAGAGTTTGTTTGTTTGTTTGAACACGCTAATCTCGAGAACTACTGGTCCGATTTTAAAAATTCTTTCGGTGTAAGATAGCCCAATTATCGAGGAAGGCTATAAGGCTATTATTATCATCTCACTGAGACCAAAAGGAGCGGAGCGCTGCGGGTAAAACCTCGGAGCACAGCTAGTATATTATAAAAATTCAGTAATGTAGAGAACACTGATAACTTTACTATCTAAATAAGTTGGATCGAATCACAATTGGTGCGTAATTTTGCAACTATTTATTAAATTCAAAACATTCGAAATCGAAATTTCTCTCAATGTTTATTGTATATTTCATAATACTTATATTATTTTATATACTATTTATATATTTTAATATCTTTAGCGACTAAATATTTAATCAACTTTTTATCGGACATAAAACATTGTTCCCAATTCATTGCGTATTACTTTTTGTCGCATAATTTATACAACACCGGAAATCTTCAATGGTATTTAATTGCACTACAATTATTTTGAAGCGCCCACATAATAATGTAGCACACTTTCAAGTTATTATCTTAATATATGAAGTAACATTTATTCCGGTTAGTATAAAAAATTGGTGGAAGCTTTATTTGTGTCTAAGAGAAAATAAATCTCCTTAATTATAAATGCTGCCAGGATATATTGTTCTATAATATAGAACATGTTTCGTTTCGTCGGCTCTGGCTGCTTGATTTTCTTATCAGATTTTTTTTTTGCATGAGAATAACTATTATATACTTATTAACTTTAAATGAACCTTCAATATAATGAACAGAAATCAAACATTAAAGACTTTAAAGTTTATGAAACATAAAAAGTCATTCACAGAATATAACAGATATTATTAGGCTTATTTTCAACAATTAATAGTTGTTCAAAATTTTAACTAATTAATTTTACAGTTTGCGGCAAAAAGTAATAGGAACTAAGTTGTAAATAATTTAATTTGTAACAAATATTTTAACTTAAAGTGTGTGTTTAGGGTATTTGTCAAAATGCGTTCACAAAATTCTAGAATTCATACAGAGATATTAGTCTAAACTTATAATGCTAAAACGCATAGTAAGCAATAACGCTTACTCATTGCCACGCGTTTAAAATTCGTTCATCTCTTCGTTAGTGTTGCGTTTATTTAGAACATTAAATAAGTTAGTCTGGTGACTGAGAGGGAAACGGGATACGACATATCTTGGAATTCGTTTGTTTTATCCTCACCAATCTAAATAGTTGATTATTAGTTCGTGGAACATAGCTTTGTTCTGTTTGATGTATAATGTTGTTGAATATTGTGACACAGTTTAATAATTTGATGAATGGACTCCGTTTTCTGATTTGATATAGAATGAGAGTGCCCGGTCAGTGATGTTTAAATGGAACTCGAATATCAGTAAATTTCTCTTTTTTCATAAATTTTGAAAATCTTTAAAATAAAGAAACAAATAAAAATGTTATGTTGGTTTGAGAAAAATACGTGTATGTCATAATACCCTTTATTAAAATCATAATAATTTTGCCGCATATTCTAATTGATTTGTCCACTGCCTCATCTCTCAATAAAAATAAAAAAAATATTGCCAGTAACATATAAATCGTAGTCCCACACAGTTTATATATAAAATTTTAAATATTTTGCTAGAACATTCCAAATTCCTATTTTAAAATTCGAACAGCACGTCACAGCTTTAAAAGTAAGCGGTTGAACAAACATGGCCGCGTATCACACCGCTGCAGATTTCATTTTGCAATCGGAGACCTCGTAAAATATTAATACTGTGAAAATTGCTATTGTTTCAAAATATTACTCACAATAATAATATCTTGGGTAATACTTTCTGTTTTAAAGAATGAATTTTGAAACGTGAAAGTGTTTGCGATCAAGATAAGGGAATATTTCGTGACTCTTCCTAAATGTAATATGGTAAATGGAAACTTTTGTAATAAATGTTAGTATGTAGTAAACAAATTCGAATGAACTGTTTACATTTACAATTGTTATATTTAAAATTATTTTCTATATTATGTATATTGCAAGAAGTAGGTATTTCCTTAAACCACTAAAATACGTGGTTAGATTTACAGCATTTACAAATAAAGCTCAATTGTGAAAATTGTTGCATACAGTTATATTTTCAAAACGACTATTGTAATAAGAGTCTGTTAAGCAATTTTTATGTCTAGGTATCAAAATAAATTCTTACATACATTTTTGTATCTACATAAAATACGACCATATTTATTTATTACTATCTGCGCTTTGCGGTTTCACCCGCGTGGCTCCGCTCCTGTTGATCTTAGCGTAATGATATATTATAGCCTATAGCCTTCCTCGATAAATGGGCTATCTAACACCGAAAGAATTTTTCAAATCGTTCCAGTAGTTCCTGAGATTAGCTCTTTCAAACAAACAAACTCTTCAGCATTATAATATTAGTACAGATAGTTATCTCTCACTTATTCACGAACCACAACACAACCAGTTATCGATTCTGTCGCGCAAACACGAGCCAGCCAAACAAACGCTAAAATAATTTAGCCCAAAGTTTGAACAGCAATAATTAACGCGATTAGGCCTGGTGATTGGGGTGATGTCCTGTGTGATAGACTTGCTTTTGTAATTAAAGCCATGCATCAATGCTTGCGTATAATTGAACATTGCAGAACTTATATTTGGTTATAAATACTAATAGTTTGAATGACGGGTTGATGAGCATGATGCTTTGAAACGTGGTCTAAATTTAAGAAGTGTTACACAGAATTTTGTTTTTTCATGACAATATAGAAATTAATCCTGGTTTCATTATTTTTGGATAGTACATAAAATTTGGTGTCGTATTTATGAATTTCATGGGACATGTTGACATTTCTTTTTATATTTTTGGCATTCAAATGATCCTATTATAATATTATAAATGTGAAAGTTTGTATGGATGTTTGTTACTCTTTCACGCAAAAACTACTGAACCGATTACAATGAATTTTAGCACACATATAGAGGGTAACTTGGATTAACACATAGAATAGGTTTTATCCCGGAAATCCCACGGGAACGGAAACTATGCGGGTTTATCTTTGAAAATGCGGGCGAAGCCGCGGGCGGAAAGCAGTTTATAATAAATTTTCTTTTTAAAAATAGTACAAAATCGATCACGAGGCGGGTATTTTCCCCCTTACAGTAACTAAACGATATATACTTACAAAATTATGCGAAAATAACTCTTATATTCGACCAAAAATAAGGTTAAGTGAGGTTCACATAAGAGACACTTCCTAAACTAACAAAGCTATGAAAAATAACATGTGAAGTCCCAACTATCGTATAAAACAAGCTCTAGTGGTGTAATATTTGCAAATAAGGGCTCAAGGAAATAGCCTAATGGTTAAGAACTCGAGCCTTATCGGATGGCCGCCCTCGAGCCTTTGAAAGCGGATCTCTTGGAGTTGAGAATGATCAAGTGGACACAAGGGATTGAGTGGACTGGACTCAATTAGATTCGAGGCTGGGGTGGCGAAAGGCGCAAGAGATTTTGTAAATCTGTGTGAAACTGGCTTTATTCTATTAAGGTTTAGTAAGATTGTTGCAATGCAATGCTATCAACGGGATTATTTAACCAGATTATTCGTATTGTGGAAACTAAATGAATAAGTGATTACAAAAGATGTCATCGTTTGGGTGCAAATAAAGAGGCAAAGTAATAATGTAATTTTTGTGAAATTTTTCAAACTGAAATTACATTAAAATAATTAAAATACGTAATTGGTAGGTAGTAATTTGACCCAAACCCGTCACAAGTAACGTAAACTATTTTCAATCGCACATTGCACTTCAAATAGAAAATTCCATTAACTAACAAATAAAGAGTCATATACCTACTATAAAACTTTATAAGCTTTTAACTTTAATTACAAAGTATGTTACATACAATTAAATATCGTCTCATTAGTATATCATACAATTAGAAAAAACAAACTTCACTTTATTATCCAATAACTAATGAAGAGTTTAAAATAATCATCGTTATAATCATTTTGACTTCCAATCAAAGGCAATGAGTCATAAAATCAATCGTTTTGAACCAGTTTATTTGAATGAGACGTTGTTAGACCACATAGAAATAATTCGGCAACGGCCTACTTTGAACTTGAACTGTTATCGATTAATGTAGTCATCATAATACTATTATATTGTATAGAAAATGTTTTAGGCGAACTATAAACTAGACAATTAAACGCTTATGTTTCACTTCTTCACTTCACGCTTATGATCAACCCAAATATGTTTTCGTACACGTTAATTAAAAAATCGAATAGCAATATTATCCCTTTAAAAGGGAGATAAGAGAGTCATAATGGCAAATTATCAGTTATCGTTATCCTTAACAATTATATTTTACTAGCGGTCCGCCCCGGCTTCGCCCGTGGTACATATTTACGTTTTCTCTACATGAGAACCATCCTCGTACTACAAGGAATATAATAAAAAAAGAATTATCGAAATCGGTCCTCACATTCACGTGTGATGCCGTGACCAAGGAAAACGGTTTTCATTTTTATATATGTATATAGATTTAAGGAAACAATTAATATGAATCTAACATAACCCGTTAGATTAAAACAGTGATAAAACAGTTATATATAAATATAACTGTTTTTAATCAGTGTTCAGAGAAGTTGAATTTATTGTGAAATTCATAATGCAAAATACGCTTTTCTACGTCCTTGTTAAAACAAAGTTAAAAAATATATTTATATGTATTAAGTTATCTTATTTACCGAAAATTGTACATATTATAGAGCCATGTAGAGCAAGCGATGACTATTAGCCATTGTTAAAGGTGAACGCGTTTATAAAATTATATTTACAAAAGAAATTTAAGAACCTAATCTAAATAAAAATAAAAAGGTATAATAGGATACAAGAGATCATTATAAAATATCCAAATATTCTAAGATTAGATTTCCAGGAGAATAATGTTTATTTGCTGCTTCATTACAATTTAATTAACTCAGATAACATATCAACGACGCCATTAAAACAGCCCAGTATGTAAAAAGCCTAAACGAGTAGAATAATTAAACAGTCTCTAATTATTTTCTATCAGAAAAGATAACTCATTGATTTATAGACTCGAACGTCTCCTGAATTATAGATAGCGTACAAAATTTACGATGTTTCCCTGATAAGCAATTTAAATTGTTTACTTTGACGTATTAATCGGCCACCAAATATAGGGGCGTAAAATATTGCAGCTAAACCCGTTGATTTATTGAAAACGTGTGTAGTGAATTGACTTAGTAAATCATAGTATTGCGTTTATTGCAAACTATGACAGAACTTTTCGAGAAAAGCAAAAAAAATACATGTTTTCGTCACGCAAGGGCAGTAAATAAAAACAAAATGATACATAGTATTCTAGCAATTTAAATACTGAAGACCTTGTTCATAAAAAAGAAAATTCGATCTTGCAGTTGGACTTATATGTAGTTTAAAAACTACAACTACTAAAAGTTACGTCACTCCATGACCTTATTCCATACCAATAACTTTGTGAGTTTAGCATAATTCCTGGTCATCAGAACACACTTCAGCAAACTAAACTGAAGATTGTAATATCGTAATGGGATAAGTTCTTAAACAGCTGCCTAGAGAGCACTAGTCTTCATTAACAGAGGACCCAGTAAATTATTCTTTGGGTCACTTTGGTGCTATTCGCCTAATTTAATACTAAGTTATGGCGTTATTACCGGACCAAGTATGTGTTAATTTGGATGACATCGTATCTTAAGAGATAATCCGATGTGAGGCAAGATAAATTGAATACTTCATAACTTGGGACTAGTTATTTAAATGGGTTAGATGACAAGAAGTAGTGGGAATAGAAAAATGTTATTTTAACGGCTAAAATCACCAATGGCTAAAATTAATAACTTCTTATTGTACCTATACTCTAGAATAATAATAAATTGCAGAAAAGTTATTTATATCATTTTTCGATTTGCCGGCCGGTAACTGTATAAATAATATCATATAATATTCTCACTGAGGATCAAACTTCAGATATCTCATTCATCTAATAAATAATTGTAACAATAATACACAAATTGCTAGAACATGCATACTTCTAGCATCTTGATTCTAGACCCTCTAATTTAGATAATAAATTAAACCGAAGAAATCTGAAACTTGTTTATATTTAAAGCATTTTATAAAGCTGAGCTTTTAAGTTTAGAGACATGTGCATTGTGAAGTTTAAATGGTGATAGTACGAGCTCAATTTAAAAGATGGCAGCACCTGTTGCATTTTTATGTTTTATGTTATCAGACCCACTGCGTTCTTATTAGAAACTTTTGAATGATATAGCATTTGTAGTTCAACATAATATTATAGTAGCTAAGTTATTTATTATTTCTTTCTACATTTTAGTATTTTCAAGAATAATAAATTGTTGCATAGTAATAAAATAATAGGAGCATCACCATGATATAACGCATTATCTATTTTCGTCATAAGTACATGTCAATATTAATTCTATACTGATTACTCATACCACAGATCGTTAAAGCCTATTATAAAAATTAAACGCGATTTATTCAAAACAAAGCCTTAATTTACCACATGAAACCACCGCATAACAAGAAAACATACAATGTCATCATTTTTCATGCTCCCTTAAATGTAAAACTGAGAATTTATTACAAACATGTAAATAACGAACGTATAGATTTATTTACAACGAATATAACAAAGGCGTACAAGCGAAAATCAGCGGGAGGTCACCGCGGGCGAAAATTTTTGTAACCTGTAATTATTCCCCTGATAAAACGTCACGGTAACAAGTAGGGTTGTAACGGAACTCCGCCTCCGCCTCCGTTACTGCGGAACTTCCGCAAAGAATTTAACCTCCGCCTCCGCATCCGCCTCCGCAAAATTTATGCGGAGTCATATCGGAAGTTCATAAATACGATCACAAACAACGCGCAAGGAGCGACGCTAGGCGACGCGGCCGCTCGGCTGTTTTCAAGTGAAATGGTTCAGTCCGAACTAATACGTTTGCTAACCCTTTATGACTCGAATGTTGCAAGCCGAGTTGACGATGATGAACCTTCTGTGGCCAAGAGAGCGAGATTAGCATCAAATGCAAGTAATGTTGACCCAAGCACAAGTTTTGAGATTTTGTCACCAATACAAAGTGTGCATTCCAACCTGGCTGATATGTTGAAGAATTGCAGTGATGAAGAGGAATCGGAAAATGACAGCATGGATACCAACAGCAACCTCATGATATGGAAAACACTAATTAATGAATATAATAAAGAAAATAGAATCCAACTAAATGAAGATCCCATATTGTGGTGGAGCATACTAATATTATAAATGCGAAAGTAACTCTGTCTGTCTGTCTGTTACTCAATCACGCCTTAACTACTGAACCAATTTGCATGAAATTTGGTATAGAGATATTTTGATACCCGAGAAAGGACATAGGCTACTCTTTACCCCGGGAAATAGGTTAGGTTTTATCCCGGAAATCCCACGGGAACGGGAACTATGCGTGTTTTTCTTTGACTGCGCGGGCGAAGCTGCGGGTGGAAAGCTAGTTAAATATAAAGTTTTTGCTCCCATAGTTCGCATTTACTTATCGGCGCCACCAAGTTCAGTGCCAAGCGAACAGTTATTTAGTGCTGCTGGTTTAATTTACGAACCCTTGAGAAACCGCTTAGAAGGCGAAAAAGCCGCAAAGCTTTTGTTCGTAAAATATAATTTGCCTCTTGTCAATTTTGATTACTAATATTAATCATGAACATGTATGTACAATTGTACACATTATATATAATATAAATAATGGTTGCTGACTCTATTAATCATAAATTTATTTATATTTTCCCAACAAATTTCACCTCCGCCTCCGCCTCCGTTAACCTCCGCATCCGCGGAGGCGAACCTCTTCACCTCCGCATCCGCCTCCGCCTCCGCTAAGTAGGCCTCCGTTACAACCCTAGTAACAAGCACTAATATATTTTATTACAAATACGATAAATCCTTTTAACGTTTTGTGTTTTATTCGTGAAATATGCATGAATTGCTGTTCGCGTTTAATAGGCTTAATTTTGGTGCAAAAGTGTGGTGTTTAATTTACATTGTTGTGTAGCATTGCGATTAAAATAATATTATTATACAAGTTTATTTGCACATTTTACAATAAATTTAATATGTTAAGTAAATTAAGATGATAAAAGAACTTATATTTGAAATATAACAGCAAAAAATACATGTCTCTAGGAGTAGGTATAACAATGTATTTTGAATATTTTCATTTTATTTAAAACTAACAGTGACCGAGAATTCAACTAGTGAGTGACAGGCTGAAGCCCTCTTCCTCGTATGCTAGAATAAAATGCACTAAGAATTTCTCGTAAGCTTGGCAAGTTATCTGCAATTACATTGCGAATGCTTTAGCTTTTGATTCCCATGTGACGTCATTCTTTTTCTTCTAAATTTGAAATAGCAATTATTTTCACAAGCGGCTATTATGTTTCTCTCCATAATACACGGGTACCACCAGAAGGAAGGTACCCGGTCCTTTGGGAGGCTTACGTGGCCTACGTTAAGGCCAACACGCAGAGGCCATTTTATTATTAACCCTACGGATCAAACTGATCAACATAATGTTTGATTTACTTATTCCGAAAAATATCATTTCCCCAAAAGTACAGTAAAATAACAAGATATCAATATAAATCGAGACAATACTTTACAAGCATTCTCAGAGTAAAATTCTAGTACTGAAGAGAAAATAATTGTTTCTATTTCTTATTGAAATCAGTGTCCAATCGATTTAAATCTGAGCACGCTCTCAATCGCTTGTCCATACAAAAAGTCGTTTCGCAGAACTTCAATATGGAAAGGAGATAAATTAGCGCCGCATGACATTGTAAAAAAGGCTTAGGTAAATACAAAGCCACTGACGCGAACAAGATCGTTCCCACCGCAATGGTTTGTTCCACTTGGTACCTTTATTTCTTGAAACATATATTTTATTATTTAATGAATAAAAATTTAATGATTTTGAAGTGAAAACTTCTTTAGCGGCGTTGAGCACTTTTTCTGTAATGGGTATAAAATCTTAAACTCGCGTCAGGACACGTGACCTGATCGAAAAAGCGTAAGACGGATATCAAACATGCTCAACGTTAATAATCAACTTTTCACTTCTGCCGGCACTCCCGGAGTGCAACCCGTCTTTTTGATTTCCTGAAACGATTAATGCTGATAACTTGGTATTTTTCCTAGAGCTCTTGGTTCACTGTGATCTTTGTATCCACATAAAAGTTGTTTTATATTTCTACATCAGGCGCATTTCTCTTTACTTGTATGCGCTACATAATAAGTAAATATGTATTTTTCTAAATACATATTTACTTATTATGTATTCCTCGAATATTATGTTCTAATTTGTTGTTCTTTTACATGAATGCGAAAATTATAAAAAAAAAACAGATCCAAACAGAATAAATCATGGCGGTTATTGAATTAGTAAGAAGTGTGACTAAATGGCCGATACACACATTCTTGCGGTCGCTGTCTCGAAACCTACCTTGTAAAACACCGCTTATTCCGCAATCTTATATTAGATAACGTTAAAAACCATCAGAATTTATTGTTATAGCGTGTGAAATAATTTGCATTTAACACAATGGTGAATACTTTGATTAATGCCGAGACGGAAAAAGAAAAGAATATTTTTTCTAGAAAAATTTTAATGGCTTCGTCTTTTGACATTTATAACAAACTAGCCCTTTTTGTGTTGTTTGCTGATAAAACGTATTTTAATGAGGTTATCCAGAGGCCAGAATATACATGTATGCGGAATAAAACAAACAAACGTTAATATTATGTACTAGAGACTGAGTATTGTACGCGGATATCTTTGATAAAAAATGCGATACTGATCAATGATTTTATGGTGTCGGTTAACTAAAAGTACACGTACTATTTTTGCGTTAATAAGCGCGAACAATAGTATTTGTACTTTTTACAGAATTTTCCAACTCTTCACCTTTTTAACCAAGAGACTAAGAGAGAGAGAAGAAGGTAAAATATGTTTTGATTACATAATATATTATTATACCTAAATTAAACGCTCCTACTTAAAATTAAATAATGCTCGCATAAAAATAAGTGTTTTATATTGCTTCATGATTTTTACATGATCACAAATTACCTTTCAGTTTTATCATCATCATCAGCCTACATAATATATATAATTATGTTCCCACTGCTGAGACACCGGCCTCCATTAAGGGATCAGGCCATACTCCACCACGCTGGCCAAGTAAGGGTTGGCGGATGTCACATATTATCTTAGAACTTTTAAATTTTAATTATTTGATATGTCGGTTTTCTCACGATGTTTTCCTTCACCGTTCGAGCAGTGGTGATGTTATAACATAATATTATGTACTAAGCTTTACTCTGTATAAATATTACATAACATTAAATAGCACAAGTTATTCGTGACGGCCCAGCCTATTGCTAGAATTACTAATCGGGAGCGTGACGGTTAATCTATTTTATTGAATTTAAACCGAATGACTCAGCGTGAAACTTGACACCTTAATGGGTTTAGGACATGTTTTATGATTTTTGCGGTTGTATTACTCAAGATTTTGATATACGTATTTGATATAACTTGTTCCTATCTTTACGATAGGATCCTTTCCGTTTTCGCATTCCTTTTAATATAGCGAATTGTTTCCTTGTAGGCTGATTCTGAATAAGATTAATGTTTAAGTGATACACTTGTAACATTTTCAAATAAAATATTGATCTGTATGTCATTTTGAAACTACGTTTGATGAATAATATTTCATTATTTTAAAATAAATAAGCTTATAAAGTATTTAAGAAAAGAAATACTCATGATCCTGCTTAGTTTAATGAATTGAACTTTACTTGTTCAAGTAGAAAGTAGAGAATGTAGTAATTTTTGTTTTTCCTTTTTTAATGAATGTGCCCCAATTTCACACTTTCCAATAAATTATCATGAAAGCAGAATTGCAAATACATACTGACTATAATTTTGCACTACCGGAGTCTAATAATCCATTCGATACAAAGTTAACAACAATTTTACTCAAGTCTTCCTCTCAAAACGGTGTTCTACCTAAACAGTTAAGAAAATTACTTTATAGGTAATATTATGTATTATGTGCTACCACTTTAAAGCCCGACAATTTATTTCTATACGCAATTGCGTTTATGCACAGGCAATTTTACTACTTCTTGTTTACATGCATATCTCATAAACAATAACTGTTTATTTATACCTAATATAGACAAAGGAATAATTAACATTCCCTTTTACACTAAAAGCCCTATTAAAAATATCTACGCGAGTTTTATCATAACTATATCGGGTCTTCAGATTCCACGATTATACCAAATGACCCTATACAAAACGCTATAAAATTTTACATACGAAACCGTAAAAAGTAGTTTGTTGATGATAAGGTATAAACGGCGTAGATAAGCCTTATCAGACGCGATTGTGATGAAAGAATAATGAACTTAGGGTGGCACGAAAGCAGGATTTATTCTTTTAAATCTTTACGAAGTTTTAGTTTTAACGTCCTTTTCTGGTATTAAAGTTTTTGTTTTTTCTATTGACATGTGTTTCAATGGGGAAATCAAAATATAAACAGATTTTTATAAGAAATGGTAAGATAGTTATAATAGGTACTTACATATTAATTTTAATTTTCAAAGGTGGTAAAATAATATTATTTTTTCGCATTGAAATAATATGTATTGCAATAAGAAAAACAAGACCTAAAAATATAATAAGAATAGGTTATTACCAAATTAAATTAGCATCGACCACGGATATCATCATCATAATGATCAGCCCTTATACCTAGTATATTATTATTAGTCTGTGCTTATACGTACGACACGGGCCTCCTATGAGGGTACAGGACACAATCCACCACGCAAAAATCTAATTGGAATCTAGTTTTACATACTTATACTATGATTTGTATTACATATCCTACATCAAATAATCTATTCTACACAGACCTCAAAGTAAAATAAGCACTAGTTTCTAGTAAGAACATGTCATGAATTGGATATTACCATAACTGCCTACATTGTTGCATACATGAAAAGGGCTAGTAGTCGCCTCATTATTAAGGACGCTGTCACAAATCTGCGTTACTCAAATTTAGGTATCTAACGACGTAACTTTGTTCGCGGCAATATCACGCTCACGTAAACATAGCGCATTCCATTTTATAGACCATCTTCATACTTGATATTATTTTTAATTTTTGATATTATGTATTTTTATTGAAATTGATTCCAGAAGATTAATAGGAACTTTAAAAATTCATTTTGTTACTTTTATTAGTAGGTACGATCCTAATAAGTATGTTAGTATATTCAAACAACTTAAAAAAGTGTGACTATTTTACATCATTATTTCATTGAATAATAATCTATGAATTGTATACAATATCAAAGCTTTTTAAGAAATGTAGAATTATTATCATACATATGATGTTACCGGCACTGTATTAAATCCGGCATTGTATACAATTCTTAGTAAATGTATGTTATTTGGAAAAATAGTCGGAATGGAATAAATTATAGGTATTCGTCACATAACACATTACCTAGGATACTCTTAAATCTAAACTTTTCCTACGTAGCAAACACATTTGCAAGTGTGGGTGGTTTTTGGGGTATCTATTAACCAATATGAGGTCAAAACTAAAATCCAAGATGGCGCCGACGAAAATTTTACATCTTTTCGTCCTGGGTGTCATTTTCAAGGTTTTGGAGTAGCTATTAACGAATATGAGGTTAAAACCAAAATCCAAGATGGCGCCGACGAAAATTTGACTTTTTTCGTGATGGGTGTCATTTTCATGGTTTTTGGGGTAGCTATTAACGAATATGAGGTTAAAACCAAAATATATAATAGCTACCCCAAAAACCATGATAATGACACCCATGACGAAAAGATGTAAAATTTTCGTCGGCGCCATCTTGGATTTTTAGTTTTGACCTCATATTGGTTAATATCCACCCCAAAAACCATGAAAATGACACCCATCACGGAAAGATGTAAAATTTTCGTCGGCGCCATCTTGGATTTTATTTTTGACCTCAAATTGGTTAATAGCTACCCCAAAAACCATGAAAATGACACCCATGACGAAAAGATGTAAAATTTTCGTCGGCGCCATCTTGGATTTTTAGTTTTGACCTCATATTGGTTAATATCCACCAAAAAACCATGAAAATGACACCCATCACGGAAATATGTAAAATTTTCGTCGGCGCCATCTTGGATTTTATTTTTGACCTCATATTGGTTAATAGCTACCCCAAAAACCATGAAAATGACACCCATGACGAAAAGATGTAAAATTTTCGTCGGCGCCATCTTGGATTTTTAGTTTTGACCTCATATTGGTTAATATCCACCCCAAAAACCATGAAAATGACACCCATCACGGAAAGATGTAAAATTTTCGTCGGCGCCATCTTGTATTTTATTTTTGACCTCATATTGGTTAATAGCAACCCCAAAAACCATGAAAATGACACCCATGACGAAAAGATGGCAAATTTTTTTCAAAAAATTTAAGTTTTGTCAAATTGCTTTACCCCACCAATCCGTTCAACAACCCATAAAAAAAGAGGATCTTAGTCAACATAATTTTTAAAACATAATTTTAAATTACAAATAATTGGAATATGAAACTTATACAGTTTACTCTTATAAAGTATCAAATATTTCAAATCACGAAAACGACAGTATACGCACAATAATCTTTTTCTAATTCGTTTTTATTTTTGGGACGAGGAGCGATACACCCGTCCTTCCAAGAGCGCTTCTGAGCGCGGTCTGACGACCCGCGAGAGCAAAATGTATGAAGAAATCGACAAGTATTTTTAATTTAGCTTATAATTGAAATAAAATTTTGATTTAGATACAAAAAAATTATCACAATCTATAAAGGACTATATATCCCTCAATAATTTATAGGTAAGAAGATAGATTAGGCTTTTAATTTTCTAAAAAGTGTACCGGTTTAGACCCCATTTTTTTGCATTTTATGCCATCATTGTGCTGGGAAAATCGTATTTCAGCGACAATTTTGTATGACGTCGTACAATTTTTATAAGATGATCGTAGAACTGAATATATTATCTTTAAATTAAGATATTACTTTGTTCTCACGTGTAAGTGCTTTGAGTTAAAATTGTACCGTAAAATAGCGGTTTTTGTTAAAAATCTGTTATAGCACCCTTAAGACATATGTAGCCCTTAAAGAGAATGCCTAAATATAGGTAAAGGTAGATAAAGCAATGCTAATTCTGGCACAATCGGAAGTAGTTTATTATAATGTTGTAACAGCGTGTCTTGTTCAAAACGGTTATCTTAATGACTAATTTGTTTGATTTATTGTGGGATAAGCTGAATTAATGGCTGTATAATTCAGTTTTCTGTCTGTTGTCTATTTGTATAGAGTTAGTTTTGAGTTGTAAATATTGTGAAAGTTTCTCGTTTATTGCAATGAATTAAGGCTATAAAAGTTTAATATTATATTATAATAATATATGTTTATCGTGCTGGCTTTAAATATAAGAAATTTAGTGTGTTATCACTATAATAATATTTTGGAGCGAGATTATTTTCAGACATCTTACGACTGCACAAAATTAGATTAAATTTTCTATGAAATACGCTACATTTATTAACACAAAATTAAATACATAAAAAATTCGAAGATAGAAGATATAGAACATCCAAATTGTATACCAAGATATTTAAACATAAATATGTGAGCCAAATAAAATTTATAAATTATGGAATTTTTACTCGAAGATTATCGCACGCGTAGGTATATTCCCGATGAATACGAACACATTGGATATCACTGCTCCCTGAAACTGTGTTTACCCATACCATTGGAACGTCTCCATTACAAAGCCTACAAAATACACAATTCTACAATCTTAGAATCTCGATATTCATTCTAACAGTAGTAACAGTAAATACTATACAAGTGGGCGTCAAATATTTGCAAGTGAGCGTGGGACGACACTTAGTTTCATCTCGGAGTCGTTTCGAGTGTCAGCAGCGATGTCGATAGTACTTCGTTCAATCGACGACTATTGACACCTTCACTGTTAGTCGGAGATACGTGTGTTCCTTTTTGAACTGCAATATACGTTTGCAGTACGCTGTACTAGCTGAACTGTTTGACAGTTATTGCTAATATTTGTTGCGTTTTATTTTATCTATTAGGATATCTCTTATTGGATTGGAATACGATTGTGTTTTCTTACAAGAATTTAATAAGAATGCAGATAGAGTTAAATGCTATGGCAAACTAAAAAATATGATCATAGCAAACAACATTTTCAACAAGATAGTCTAATTCAACTAATATTATGTGTTATGAGAGATAAATTAAGTGCGAAATCAACTGATGTTGATACTATGATTATCATAATTATCTTACCAAGAAACAATTTTACATCAGCCCTTTTTCATTTCTTAACGTAAGAATGTAATAATTGCTCTAATAAGAATCCGTCTACAAAGATATGCTAACCCTCAACAACTTTCCAAAGCCCCTGCCTTTCATAGTTTAACCGCACATAACATGGACAATTTTAATATCCTTACAAATCGCCTCTTCAGATAGAGATCCCCGATAACCCGTCGAGTGGCACATTATCAATCATAGTTCAACGTTATCAATAACCGAAAGTTGCACTCTCACAGCCTTTTATATCCTTGCGAAATATCTATTGGAACACCATGTCAATCAATACTTGACGTGTTTTGTTATAATGTGAAGAAAAAGATGTGATAAATGGTTGGTGGTATTTTTGGTATTTTTATATGAATAAAAAGCTATTGGTGTTGTGTATTCAATTACTAAAGTAAGCAAATTTTGTGCTATTACACTAACTGAAGAGACCAGTGAAGATGAAGATGTACTATAATGTTGTATACTCTATACATCCTAATAATAAAGTTAAATTGAAGAACAATCACAACAATCGAATATAATTGAAAATAAAACTGTACATTAGGTGACTCTACACAATATTATAATAATAGTGATTGCATTTTATCAGTTTCGTTCGTTCGTTCGTTCGTTTCAGCCGTGGGACGTCCACTGCTGGACAAAGGCCTCCCTCAGGGTTTTCCACCACGACCGGTCACCGGCGGCCTGCATCCAGCGGCTCCCTGCCACTCGGACCAGGTCGTCTGTCCATCTTGTGTCCCAACGGCCATCGGTTCTACGGGCTATGTGCCCAGCCCATTGCCACTTCAGCGTGCTAATCCGGCGAGCTATTTCGGTGACACCGGTTCTCCTACGGATCTCCTCATTTCTGATTCGATCTCGTAGGGAAACTCCGAGCATAGCCCTTTCCATAGCACGTTAAGCGACGCTGAGTTTCCTCACTTATACTTTCCACCAATCATTTACCTGCCTCAAATATTTAATTTCAAATTTAAATCCATACAGGATATAATCCCAACACCACATGATTAGGCACAGCTCGCCCCACAAGCTGTTTTACCACGAACTATAAAACTCATTATGCTAAGATATGCGAACGTAAAGTCAACGAAAGAGCAAAGTAAATTATACCGTATTTTATAACTACATAAATTGTGCTTCTCGAGGTTTCAATTTGAATTGTGTTAATATTTGCTGAGCAGTTACTTGTGTTGACTTTAGCACTTATGAAGCTGGCACGTGTCACCTTAAGCTACTTTGATTAATAAACACGTTGTTTGCGTTTTATTGATGTGTAGATTAAAATGGGGTTAATTTGATACATTAATTATTATAAAAATAAATAAAGAAATATTGGTTAGTGTATGGGTATGTAGAAAGGGCTTGTATGATTTGTTATTTAAATTTATTTTATTAATTAATGATGTATGATAAAATCATCAAACGAATTTGATAAACGCTATCATACATAATAGTGAAATTTCTTCTTTAAGTTTTAAGTCACAGTATTATTTCATAAAAAGTTCAGACTATTTTGAAATGGTGCGATTTCGTAGAGGATATAAAAGTTGACGTACAAATATATTTTTATACTCGACGAATTGCCTAGAGATCCCTTGTTTATTATAATAAACATAATAACCAAAAAGTTATAAATGCTAACAGAAAGTTTTAGGACCTTCCTCCATTACTAAAAATAAAGCGGTTATTTATATAAAAAGAAAAATAAAATAAAGAAAGTAATTTCGTGAACTTTTGATAAACTTATAAAAAGTTGGCACTTAGCAGATAAAAGGTTTAACTTAATTTCCCAAGAGCAAAATCTCAAGCATGTATTTAGCTACCAAAAGGTTTGTATGTCTCAAGACACTATTACATATTAAAGTTAAGACTTTATTTTTACTTTAAATAGCAAATTTTTAAACTTTGTCTCGAAACCTTTTGCTCTATGATTTTTGTAAATCTATTTATTACGACTGAAACTTTCACTGATAGAAGAGAGATCAATGAAATAGCTGTATTATCTTTAACTGTTTTGTTAGAAAAAGGTTGTCCACAAATAACCTCTTTAGTCTTTATACAATCTATGTAATAAATAACCTATTTAAAAGAGATTATTCTGTCCACTTGGATGAATTTCCAATTCCTTTAACCAAGATTATTCATATTATCTAGTGAAATGAGCGATACACCATATCGTAATTTCCTACAAATTTCCCCTTGCAATCTCCATTATAAATAACATAATTGAACCACGCAATCCGCAGCCGTCACCAAAGAAACACCCTAAACGTGTCCTTAAGGGCATAGTCCCAACTAGACTGTGGCTTTCCAACAAATTTATTAAAAACACATCTGCAGAAATTTCAACCTTGTGTCTTCGAGATAAGGGTGTATTATCCGTAAAGGAATATGATGTTTGGACATCAGTGGAAAGCATTTAATTTTCTTTTAATCCCAAACGTTGTCTAATCATCTGAGGGTTGCAGCGTAACGAATTAAACGGATTGCGTCGGTGGCGTAAATGAGTCTATTTTATTCCTCCAGAGACATCTTGAGGAGGGGTGATTTAATGAATTTTCGATTGTTTGTTGTTCATGCTTTATTGCTTTATGATATTGCGGGCGGGAACTTAATGTGATATTAATATTAACGAGCAGTGGTGGCTCAGTGGTGAGACCTCGGACTTCGAATCGATAAGTCCGGGGTTCGAGACCGGGCGAGCGCGCAGGAAATAAATTGATTTTTCAATTTATCTGCGCATGTTATAACATCACCACTGCTCGAACGGTGAAGGAAAACATCGTGAGGAAACCGACATGTCGAAGAATCAAAAGTTCGACGACATGTGTCATCCGCCAACCCGCACTTGGCCAGCGTGGTGGATTATGGCCTGTACCCTCATAGGAGGCCCGTGTCCCAGCAGTGGGAACATATATGGGCTGATGATGATGATGATGATGATCGCGATTGTGTGATGCCATTCAAATCGATGAACATCAAGGTAAATGAATTCTTTTTTCGACTTTATACTACGTTTAGCGTATTATGGAACTCCTAAGAAATGGAATTTGAATAAATATTAAAATTAAATTAAATAAAGTAGATATCATACTGATAGCCACTAAAAAAGAAGCCACAGATTTAATAGTATAGTTAGTATAAATTCTAAACCTTTAAGCAAAACAGATGCATACAGACTTCCAGATGTACAAGAACTACCTATACCTTGAAAGTACAGAAAGTAACATAAAAACACACTTAAACAGAAAATCGCAAGGAAACAAAAAGTAAACAATTACATAACATCTCTCCTCAAAGTTTGTCATGAAGCGATCGAAACTATAGTTACCGTACAATGCATTTCAGCAAGCAATGGACGTTTCAAAGAACTTCTAAAGATAGCTCGAGCGCTTCACTACGCGAACAAAAGGCAAACAATCTATTGTCTATCGATTGTAGCCTGGAGTGCATTTTGTCGTCAAACATCTTAGGTCGCCGTTTTACAAAGTACCCACGTCTATTGGCTTACATTAATCTATGAAATGTGAGCGTATGTGAATCTTTCAGCGTAGTACGCTGCATACTTAAATCCGTTGATAACTGCATAGTGTTCAAGCTTTTTGAGAATAATTAACATAAGTAAGAGCACCCTAACAAATTATTTTTACTATTACTTAGTAAAATAAAAAATACGCGTTGCCCTTACACGAATAAAAAAAATGTGTGCGTGTACTAGTGTACACACGTAAGAAGTGAAACTTCTTATGACCTTATTTTCAAAAAATAATTTACTATATGCAACTTTACAGAAATACGTCAATCACGCGTGTAAGGGATAAAAACAAGATGGCGCGTAACGGAAAAATGTTACACTAAATTTTTTTCCAACCCCGATAAAGAAGTTTCACTTCAAAAACATTTTCATAAAATACTTGCCAAATAGTACTCCTCTTACTATAACTGTTTAAAAAAACACAATACATAACAACAAACATAATATTATTAGCTCAACTTCCTCTATACAAATAGCCTTATAAAAAGTACCTACAAAGTAACACCACTCAAGTAAATCAAAGCGTTCACAAAGGATTCACATTCCGTCTATCCCTCATTACATACTCATATTATATTATTATGAGATGAAAGTAACAATTTGGTAAATAACATAATATATTGTAATGCGTGTTTAATCCCTAATTCAACCATTTTGCATGGAGTATCGATGTCTGACCCAATTATGTTTCACCCTTTCAGATGTTTCGTTTCGTTTGTTACGCATTTATTTTATTATGAACCGTCTGTGGGTTCTCTAATATTTTGTAATATAAATACATACCTCTATTTGTTATCAAGCTTTTGCTCAATTAGAAATTTCACAGAAAGTTTCTAATTTGGCTCTTAAAATGATAAAGAAACGGGCAAACAAATAAATGGATAGATTTTTAAACTCCGAAACATTATTAAATATACAGCAACTTTTTCTATCTGAAACATCTTCGAAACCTTCGACACTACCATGAAATATTTATTAACTCTGTGTAATTCATAAACTAAATCCAAAAATCACGCATAATCGAATCTTTTAACACGTGTAGGTACACCTCCAATCACATACAAATTCTACTCTGATCCTTAGCCTATTTCTCCTATACAGATATTCATTACCTAACTTTGTTTCTCCATAATTCAGGAGCACTTCCATCAATCAGAGCTTAATTAATACGGCGTTAAACGGTCGGTATAAATTACTTGCGGTCATTAGCTTGAGGTATGATGTCCAGTAATGTATTCAAGCTCACGGCCAGATGTGGACTGTTTGGTGAACGGGCAAACAATCGTATCGATAACTGTCGCTCAACGGACAATATTTGCTTGGTGCTCTGGACATTTTTGGTGACAATGCTTGAGTTCTTGGTATTGAGAGTTTGATTTTGTATGTGTTTAGAGATTGTGTTATTTTTAATAGTATTGATTTCTCGTTCTATAGTTCCTCAGTTGTAATAACAATAATAAAATAGATAGTTTAGAAGGACAAATCCTTTATGATAGAGACGATAAACTTATTAATAACTTTAACAGCAATTTCAAATATTAATTGTAAATAATATTAGATCTCACGGAATAAGACGAATAAGTAAGTCTATGGGTAGTACCTGCATAAAATATCATGTATGATCGAATTTAAATATAAAGGAAACTGTTAAAATCAATATCGTACGAAACGATACAAAGATTCCCTCAACTTAATTTCGTGTCCTCAAAGTTTACGACGTTAAGCCGCTTATATTTAATAGCGAATAAAAACAAATGTACTATGGAATGTATGGGATTTTCACGGATGATATCAGATTTTAGATACAAAACATCAGCGGTAGTTGGGGTTAAGAGCGACGTAAAATTTCACGATTGACAATATCGTAAGGGTGTATTGTAGGCATTTTTTGATTATACGTACCGTTTGTATAGTGCTGCATTATGTCTGGAAAAATAGTTCTATATAGTTTTATTAGTTCCCCGAATATAACATGATTATAAAGATTTGAATATGCATTCATAAATTATTAATATACGAAAGATTATTATTAATATTTGATTGAAAGACCCGTGTGGAAATGACTATTTGCAACTTAATAATCATTAAAACGGCACTCTATTTTAAAGAAATTCTGTTCGCAAATAATTCCTTATAACTTTACCACACTCTAGCTATGTAATGAAAATATTATTTATATAATCTATGAAAGCGATATTAGAAAGGGTCAGGACGTCATGGAATGTTGATTGCAAGTTCAGTAGACACGCTTCGCTTGATGTACTTGCATTTGCCCTGAACAATATGAATATTCTAATATCCTTCAAGAAACACGCGATTATCGCCCTTATTCCTCAGGAATAAGAATGATCTTGGTATTAAAGGAAATTAATAAAGCGGTTTACAGAGCCGTCGCTATGATGTGATGAAATTCTTGCTTATCTTCATGGCTGATTGGAAATCAAAGCTTCAATGTATGAGTCTATTATAGTACATACTTTGAAGAAACTTCTTTCAGCTCAAGTATGGTGTATACGAAAGATATTATAGCCTATATAGTAGGTACAACACATCGTAGGTAGGATAGACCTATTTTTAAAGAAATGATGCAATATCTTACTCTGATCTTACTCTTTCCTCATTTTATAGTTAGGGAAAGGAAAGTTAACCTGTCTTTTAAACTTTAAAGATATTATGTTGACCTTCTATTTAAGATGAGTAAATAACACGCAATATAAAATTATTCACATGTTTTATTCAACAAAATGTATTACTACTTTAATAAAACCGACACTGCAGCAAACATTCGAATTTCCACCCACCAATAAACATGAATAACCGAAACGGGGCGATATATCTAAAAAGCTTTAAGTACGACTAATGTGTCTACACTTTGAAACGATTGAAAAACAAAAACATTCGACGATAGAGCAGGCGTGTGCGACAATTTACAACAGCAATTAGTTATGTAGCGACGCGCGACAAACGATATGCCTTGACAAATGGCAGCCAGGGTGCCACGACACAGTAACACCACA
>CAJQZN010037555.1:0-17589 GCA_907164685.1 Colias eurytheme | reverse complement strand
TTGTTTGTTCGTAATACGGTGTCCGTCTTTTTTTATACGTCCATGATTGCATCATATAACATTCCAGACTATTCCAGAGTACATATACAAAATATAATAGATATATAAGTAGACGTTTGAATTTGAGTTGGAATTAGTAAATTGGAGCTCAGAATATTAGGTTATCTCGTTACAAATCACCTATTCCGCCAAACCTTCCGAATCCCATCTAGATAGCAAGCCTATGTTGCTATGGCAACCAATGTGCAACTAATTGCTAGGTACGTTTTGTTTATGGTATTTAGAAGAAACATTCAATATTTGGATGTTTTTATTGTGGTTTTATTATAGACATTTAAGGGATGTTTTCAAACAAGTTTCCGATGATTTACAAGATTTTAATAAATGTAAGAGCGTATGTGTTTGTGCGTATGCGTGTATATACATGTGCATGTGTGTGTGTATGTTAATAAGATGCGTCTGTTAACAAATTTTATGATGTTATAGGTATTTAACTAAATTTAAGGTACCAATACAATCTAAACTTTATACATTTTAACCATTAACCCTACATTCATAACCATTCGTCCCACAGACCGGGCGAAACGTAAATTTGTTTTTAGTGCCTCGAGTGAAAGAGATAGATTGATGACCTCTCAAGTACCTTCCTAGATAGAATGACCGTTAGTAACGCGAGTGCGCTTGCCTCGCAGTGACATCTTGTGCACAAGTTATAGACCCTTGAACGTCTGAGAAACGAATGTTTATGAATAGTGTTACATTTGACGAGACTGCAAGTTATTTTGAAAACATTGGTTTTATGAGTTCTGCGATTTTATAGAGTAAAGTAAGTATATTATATTATTCTGTATGAGTTATTATTTATATTTACATTTTATTTTATCGTCCATAGTGTGTCATTGTGTGTATTTTACATAAAATCTTTTTATTTTATTTTAGGATGAATGATCAGCAAATTGAGGACTATTTGAATCGTTTATCTGATTCTGGTGATGATCATTCTATCAGTCAGAAAAACTATGAAGAGAGTGATGTCGAAGATCATGTGGAATTGGATAAAATGTTCCGACAGATTCCGACAGTGAAAACGACGTCCAACCAATCACATCACGACAGCAGGTACGCCGAAGCGGCGTCATTTTGTCTTCTGATTCTGAAACTGAAGAAATACCAGGTACTTCTGGCGTTTCTTCACATTCGCGACGTATAATTATTCCATCAGCTCGTAACACATTTGGTCGAAACCAAATGTGTGGAAGTATGTCTTGTAGTAGAAAAACGCAATGATGGCCTTTATGCTACTTCTATGGCATACTCAACATGTCAATAATAAACTCATACGTAATATACGTGCATAATAATGTGAAACTTGGGCGAAAACCAATAAGCAGACGATGTTTTGTGAAGAATGTTCCAGAGAAGTTGACCGAACCATGGTTACGTAAAAGACACGAAATGCCAACTTTGAAGAGATGCCTAAAAAGAAAAATCGCCGAAATTTTAGGTGAAACGCCTACCATTGACACACCTGGTCCAAGTGGTACTCAAAAAAAGGTTTGTGGCTATTGTGATTATAAAAAACGGGGTATGACAAGGTTTCAATGCAAGCAATGCAAAAAGTATATGTGTATGGATCATCGTGGCCTCATGTGTGTGGAATGTGCCGATGAAATTTAATTTTGACTCAATTTTTTTTTGTTACCTTCCTAGTTAAACACATTAAAGACAGTCATACTTAATTTATTTATTTTATTTACAAGTACCTCAAAACCAGCCACTTAAATTTAGTCGTCCGTGGGATGAATGTTTATGAATAATGCTACTCTTACATAAGGTTATGAATCTAGGGTTAAGTACACTTAAACATAGAATAAATAAATTATTTTTCATTGTAAATATTATCTTCAAAATATTATCTATCCTAATCATTTTTGCACATATAGAAAAATCGTACGTCCATACATACAAACTTTAATTCATTAATGATACGTATTACGAGGCAATATTAAAACATACACAACATACAACAACATATTATAAGTTTACAACTTTTACGATCGTTTTAGTAGTTTTCGTATTTATCCGTAACATATAAAAAAATATACAATTTATCTTATGTTATTACTTATTAGTAAGGGTAATTATTATTGGTGGAAGTTTATGGGCTTTCTCGCCTTACAGATAAAGTCGCTGATGCATTATTTTTTGTCATTTTACTGACAAATAAGCTTAACGAATCATATCATATCCATAAGTTTGACATAAGTATTAATGTATTCTTTTGTATAAAACTGTTAATTGTAAAATTGTATTGTATTGTAACTAATTGTAATGTTAATTGTTATTTATGTTACTATAATAATTATTAATAAATGTAACTTATATTTACATTTCTAATTTTAATGAAAGCGTTAAAGCAGTACCTAAATTTATCCATATGATAAAAAAGCCACTACATTGAAGAAAGAAATCCAATACGTTCCATTTTCAATCTTTCTGAATAAATCATGAAATATAATTTGATTCGAAAAGGACATAATATCGTGTATTACAAACCTTCAGGGTTGGAGTGACCCTTACGTGTAGCATATGTCAGGAATCGCCTTCAACTTGTAAGGGCCTCGTTAAAATATATCTTGGTATCTTGAGATCGTACCTACTTGTATGTTAAAATTCTGAGATTATTCGAATTTTTGAAGTGAGACTTCTACTTTGAGAGTAAATGTAAAGGTCGCGTCATGGCAATATCGTCACGTCATGGAGTAGGGTGACGATTTTGGTATCTTTGTATCATGATAAGCAGTTTCACTTCTGACGCGTGTGCTCGGCATAGGTACATACTCTTTTTCTTTTATAATCAGATCCTTCCAGTCTTCAGTATTATCGCATCGCTATTATATCTATTAATTTTGAACTATTACAAGAATATAATAATATATAGTCCACTTTAAACATGCTCATACATAAATAATTCAATGTTAGTACCTAATAAAAATTGTAAGAAAACATTAGGTTTGTAAGTATACACTAATTTCACACATTTACATTTATGAGGTATTCATAAATTCTTATACAATAAACAACGCAACAATATAATCACACGTTAAATGTACAAAACCCTCTTTAACAGGAAATTATTTTGGTCTTATTAAAACTATAAAATTTAAATCTTTCAACCGACTCTAAAAATTCGCCACGATCGAAGGATTTCAAACCAATTGATTCCTTGAAAAAATCAACTTCAAAACACAACAATAAATCAAACGAATTTAAACTTCGAACACAATTTGTGAATGGAACGTTGAACATTCGAGAACATTCTAAAACCTTCTAGAACGTTCCATTTTGAAATCGCCCTTCAAATGTGTAAAAGTATTATATTAAGGCGTTGAAAATCGGGTGTAAGTACGTATTGTGGATTTCTAAAGACCACTCATGAGGTTATTAAATACGGACCAGCTGTTGAGCCTCAGGTTAATGTGTAATTCAGACGTTTTATTTTTATTTTTTAAAAGCGTATAAGCCTTTGGAAAAAGATTCGTTCCTGCTTCAATATTGATTGCGTGTATAGTGATTTTTATTGGTGTAAGTTTTGCATGTGTTTAACTATGTGTGAAATAACGTTATATTATCATTATCAACATATTATGTTCGGTAAGTTTATATGATTTCTTTAGTACCAGTGTAATTGAGATAATATTAATAGGAGACGACACCGCCTACATCACTTATGTTCCACTCAACATACGTCATGTGACGTATGTTGAGCGGTATTTTTTAATGGTTTTAAAGTGAAACGCATCAAACATGCCTTCGTGTGTGTTGCGATATTGCACAAATAATACAAATAATACGGAAAAGTGCAAAGGAATAACTTTCATCGTTAAGTACCTAACTAAATAATAATTTTTAAAACTTAGTTAGAGCAAAAAAATGGCGCACAGATTTTGTTCGTGGTGTCTCCTCCATACGTAGTACCTAATATTATCTCAATGGGTCTAACACAGTTATTTCAAAGTAATAGCGAAAATCGAAATCTTAATAATTGTTCTCTAGTTATATTATGATTGTTGATACATATTTTGTAAGCATTCAATGATATTTTCTATGTATATGTTGATAGGTTATTAGTGTAGGGAGCTTACCTACCTACTTATTTGTGATGTGGTAGCACGTTAAAATGTGGCTACAGCCACAGTTTCCTTCAGTTGTTTCTTTTTCGTTCAAAATAGTTGAATCATGCTCTCAATCTGACGTCTTATATTGTGTGCGTTAGTATGCCGCGCCGTTTTTGTAGATCGAATGTTGTATTGTTAACCTAGTATCTACACCTTTGTACTTATAATATCATTGAAAGCATCGTATAAGTGACTAGCTGCGCCCCGCGGTTTCACCCGCGTGGCTCCGGTCCTGTTGGTCTTAGCGTGATGATATATAGCTTATAGCCTTCTTCGTTAAATGGGCTATCTAACACCGAAATAATTTTTCAAATCAGACCATTAGTTCCTGAGATTAGCGCGTTCAAACAAACAAACAAACTCTTCAGCTTTATAATATTAGTATAGATATAGAATATAGATTAAATAGACACTTAAATTGTCTCTATTAACCCAAAATCTCGCCTAAACAGCTCTTAATAAACTCAAAGCGATAAAAACACAACACAGCGAAAGCGGAGTTCATAACAAATTATACTTTTACCCGACTGCAAGATTACAAAAAGTTGGTAACAGATTGCCGAAGTTTGAGGACACTTGACGAAGCGAAGTACGAATTGGTAAGATTTTTGTGAAGCGAATGTTTTGTATGCTGTTACGAATCGCGGTAAAGTTTTCGAGTTGAGTATATTATGAAGATTCAAGTATTCCTGTGTGTATAATAAATGGTTATAAAATAAAGATGTTCGCAATGGCTAGGCAGATTTTGATAAAAATATTAAAAACTAGCGGTCCGCCCCGGCTTCGCTCGTGGACCGTGGTACATGTTTACGTTTTCTCATAAGAACCATCCTCGTTCTTCAAGAAATATTATAAAAAAAATAATGAACGAAATCGGTTCAGCCGTTCTCGAGTTAGCTTGCCAACAACACTTTTCGATTCATTTTTATATATTTTATATGATGACGAGAAAAAGGTAAGTTCCTACACTTTTATTATACTTATATTTAAAATAAGACTTACCGCGATAATTATCATCCAATAAAGTTAGCCTTCCTCGCTAAATGGGCTATGTAATACTAAAATATTTTTTTTATTCAGACCCGCCGGCGGTCCCTAAACGCACTCAAGCAACCACAGACATGTATCAAGATAGACTAAGCGAGTGTATGTACTTCCCGTGTCCAAACTAAGATTATGAAACTTACTTGACGCTGGCCTACACTCAGTCCGCGCTTGCAGTTCGCCAAGGAAAGACGTGAAGCTGAATAAAGTAAAATGCCGAATTACGCCGTTATAAACTGTAGAAACTCCACAGCTGTGAGTGGCCGAGTTAGCAGAGATGTTTCCTTCCACCGGTAAGTAATTTTCTAATCAGAATATGCACTATTTATTTTAAAATCAAATAAAGAATATCTGTGGAAAACGATCGTGACAAACACGGATACCAAATCATACGAAATGATTCGGAATACATTGCGGCTTTTACTTGGCACGGTAAAGATCGAGTCGTATGATAACAAGCAATGAATAGCGTCTTCTCATTTTTCTGTTCTCATTTTTCTGTCCAATTTTGTGGTTAGTGATGTTCATTTGATGCAACAGTTCTCGATTCTAATCGATTTTATAATCGAACAGAAAAATGATAATTTGAAGGAGCAATTTTTCAGAAAAAAAGGCATAGATTTTTTTTGTCAAAACTCCTTATTGCTTAGACTATGTTTGTTTTTTCAGTTTTCCAAGTAACCCGAACATAAAAGAAAAATGGATTGATGCAACGGGACATAAAGATTGATTGATTGACAGTTTCATTACTTTCTTTCGATGGCCTCTCTAGTACGTAGTACACGGTAACTCAATGGGCATATGTAAGAAAAAGCTAAAACACATTAGTTTACTTGTTAGAATATTAAAAGGTTTATACATTTATTTTATCATTCCTCTGTCTATGGTAATTATCATTTTTCTGTCTTGAATCGATTTAGTAATCGATTACGATTCATTTATTTAATTAGGTACCTCTTAGACATAGATCTAGTTTGATCTGATTTCTTTCGATTTACTTCGATGGGATAGGACGATACTAGAATCGCCGCGCGAGTGGCGTCCTAATCGATTTAGCGTAAAATGAAATTACCATCACTAAAAAGCGCTCGTGACGTCATAACGCGTCAAGGTCAGTACAAAAAATATGACACGCTTGGTTTTCATACAGATCGCGGTACTTGCGTAGTCTATCTATGTCTGTGCAAGCAACTAAACATACAACCTTTTCAGCTTTAAAATATCAGGGGCCTTAGACAAAGTAACAATTAAAAAACGATAACGAAGTTAGAAAAGGCAAAAATGTATGGGATTGACATACGCCGCGTTAGATCACGTGGTCTATCTAATGTCAATCCCATACATTTTTCCTTTTCTAACTTCGTTATCGTTTTTTAATTGTTACTTTGTCTACGGGCCCAGTATAGATTAGTTTATATTTAAAACTAGCGGTCCGCCCCGGCTTCGCCCGTGGTACATTTTTACGTTTTCTCTACATAAAAGCCATCCTCGTACTTCAAGGAATATAATAAAAAAAGAATTATCGAAATCGGTTCAGCCGTTCTCGAGTTATGCGCTTACCAACACATTTTGCGATTCATTTTTATATATAAGAAGATTATAATTTTATTGCATATACACTATACAGGTATTATATTATACCAATAAAATACAGTTTCTATAAAGAATTCCGAACCAATCGAAAATTATATAAAACTTTTGTAATTGCTATATTTCGCTTAGACTGAGAGTTCTTTCCACAAAAGTTTTAATGATATAGCCAAGTCTATTTTTACCGAAGTTCCTTTGAGCGAGTGTGCAATTTGAAACTCAATCACACACACACAAACATATACAAAAATACAGACATACACATTACTCAACAGTATAGAAAGACCTTTTGAAGCAACAGTTCTTTCATTTTTTTCATTATTATTTATTTCTCAATTTCTGTGTGCTTACACCGTGTGGAAATTTTCGATGGGAATAAAGCGCGTCACACATGGTGAAGATACTATATAATATTTTATCTTAAGATACTGTTATAATATTTTATATTACAGTATCTTAACGCATCCGGTATCAGCGTTCGGACCATCATGACGCGAAATTTTGTGGGTCATTTGTAACAGGATGGCGGTTCTACAGGAGTCTTAGTACGCAATGACAAAAAGAATAATAATAATAGTTTAAAAAACTAAAAAACTCGCTTTTTATAGAAAACCGAACTAAAAAATAGAAAATTTTATCAAATTAGTGTATTGTCATCGGTCCTCAATAAATCTACAAAGTTTGTACGAAATCTGGACGTTTAAAGTGGGTCAAAATCGCGCCCAAAGAAGTCGGTTACAAACATACAGGTGAAGCTAATATAAAGCGTGTAATAATAATAAAAAATGATGGTCCGAACGCTGATACCGGATGCGTTAAGATACTGTAATATAAAATATTACAGTATCTTAAGATAAAATATTATAGTATCTTCACCGTGTGTGACGACTGACGCGCTTAAGGTATTATTTTGCATTTTTCATTTGTTTTACTTGTAATAAGAAGTCACATTTTGAACAATTTATTAGTTAAATAGTGTTAAAACGTAACTAAACGTAGTTAAATGTAACGTTCTTTATGTTGGCATAGTGTTGATGATACAATAAAAAATGTTCAATTCCATGATATTTCTATTTCTAAGAGCAAATATTTTTACGATAAATTAGGAATTAATTAGCTTTAACATTGTGTAAGTCGATTTAAATAGATTTTAATAATAAAATAACAATTTTTTTTTTTCATTTTTAGTTAGTTCGATTCCCCGTCGAAGTACTTAAGAATCTTTTTGAAAATCTATGAATACAGTTCTTAAATATCTTTTTAAAAATAAAGGACTGTTTCCTATCAGCAAATTTTTCTATCTTGAGTATTTCAAGTTCTTTCCCTCCAGGGCCCATCCACACTGTATTCATGAAATATATGAATGAAACAACGTTGTTCTTTGTTTTATTACTATATTCTGGCACTTAATTTATTTTCTCCATTTTTTATGTGCTTCCAAGAGAAATGGTCTAATTTTGCTTGAAGGACAAACACAACATTTTGCTTATTAAAGAGACAGAGTACATAATTATATAAATTGTACATTACTTGCCGTATATATTATTTATTTAGCCACATAATATTATTTACTATAAACTTTCCGCACGCGGCTTTGCCCGCATAATTCAAGAAAATGCCCATGACATGATACTCTTCATCCCTTCAACTATCTCCACATAAAAATCACGTCAATTGGTCGCTCTATTTTGTCGTAAAAGAAAGACAAAGAAACAAACAAAAACCAATTATGTTTAAGAATTAGGATTAATAAGAATTCAGTATTAAATTACTTAGTTGTGGCGTAAATAGAAAACAAATATTTATTTGTGTATTTGATTATTTAATCAAATATACTTTCGTATAGTAAGATAAGAAGCTAACAGTATAAAATGTTACCTACTCTCACACAAAAGGAGGACTTTACAGCCTTGTTATATTTCGCTGACTCAGCTTCACCCGTTGACATTGTAAGAGCTGATTTCATTCACTTGTATGGGATTTACATATTTGCAGTTGTAAATTATAGCAAATAAACTAGGAAATTATAGAACTTCTGGATTGAATTTATGTATTTCAAAATTGAAAGAAAATGAATTAATAAAAATATATAAGCAACAATTATTAACTAAGTATAACGGATCAATATCTAAGTTAAGTTTAAATTTTTTAACAGGGCGGGCGAAAAGCTACTTAATATTTAACAAAAATTAAACCGCCTTCAAAAACTAGCTCATCTGACGAAACATTCGTCACACAAGAGCCACGTAATTGCTGCGCACAAAATCATGCAATTAGAGGCTCCTTGATGCTGGAAATTGAATAGCGTGGTGATAACGCTCACAAAGCGTAACAAAACGTCAGCTATTAATGACGTTGTCAAATAGAATACGATCTAAGCGCGCGTAATAGCGCTATCCTGACGCCGCGCTATGACGTGCTAACCTGACGCCGCGATTGGCTTTGTCAGACAGACCGCGTACTAAAACTGAGGCAGTTCGAAAGTATATTACCGTGTAGTACAACCACATGAGTAAATAAAGGTCATACAAACCAAGTAATGAAATCAACCCAGTAGCCACGCACACATGCGTCATGTGCTTGTAGTAGTAGAACTGATTTGCGCGGTTGTATGAAGCGTTGTCAGATAGAATACGTACTTAGCGTGCGTCAGAGCATCGTCGCTCGGTTTGACAGTATGTTACCGCGTTGTACAACACAACTCGGCGTCAGTTTAGTGCTCTGACGCGCGCTAATAACGCGTTCTATCTAGCAAAGCCATAAACAGTGGTTTAATTTAATTTTTCCTTAAAACGGGTCAAGAGAATTGGCGAGAAGCCAGCCGCAGAGTGTTAATTAGACGCTTACACTTTTGTAAGACAAAGCAAAAACTGTTTTATGAGCTTAATGAATCCGACGTGCTGAAGAGGTCAAGTGTGTGTTGTTCTTTTGGAAATTCATTTAGTCCATTTTTCGTTTCATTTTTTATACGAGTCACGGAGTCAGTAAGGACCGTTACAGCTATAGGAAAACTTTCCTAGGGGACCATCCATAACTGTTTAAGATATTCTGAACTGCATTAGCAGATTTTGGAAATAAAAAATTGGTTGTCTGTAAACTGTAAAGTCGGTTTACTGACTGCTTCTTTGTCGCTCGTTCCGCGCTCTCGCTTGCACTTCAAGCCTATGGAACGCCTCAGAGCGAGGTAACGCCGCATGAGTCATGTTTTTTCATGCGTGCAGCCGGCTCTATCGAATTATAAGACGTTGTCACGTCAAAAAATACAGTAAAAAAAATTCCATCTGTATAGTAGTGAATTCCCATGTCTCCTTGTGAGGTATGCGGCCGGTGTATGCATCTGTTACCATTTTCTTTGCGGACAAATAGGTCCTATAACTATAAATATTATGAAAATATTAAAAAAAAAAACAAGTTTTTGTCTAGATCACAGAATACATAATAGTAGCTAAACGCTACAGAACGGACACTCTCCGCCTCCCGCCAAAACTAAACTTACCTCACCCCCGCGCGATCAGACATAAAATGGGCCATATTTTTCTGCAAGGACGATACGCAGCGAAGATTGACAACATTAATCACATTGACTTAAAGTAATTTTATTATTTTGGATTTGTGATTATCGTTTTTCGTAGAAAATGGTTAGATATTATGCTGTTAACGGATGTATTTCATCAGAAAAACGCGAATTTTTTTTTACGCTAGTCACAAATGTGCCAACCATAAAGCGTTAACACACACATTTGCAGTCTCTACAGTGTGACTGTCAAAACGATCATTTTGTATAGAGTGTCCGGGGTGTGGTCTAGATGCTACCAGTAATATAAAAATATATTATAAACGGCATAAGAAGTCAACTGATATTCAAATTTGTTTTTTTTCGCCACCGTTAATTACAAAAAAACATTCCTACATGTTTTATGTATGCGATGTTTTTTATTTTAATTTCATCAATCTATATCTCTTTACATTCAACGTGTAAGATTCTTAAATAAAGTTATTTTAATTAGCAAATAAATGTATTTAACTAATAAATTATATTTTATTGTACATTCATAAATATTCTTAATTATTTTATGATTAAAATATAAAGTTTAACTCCACGCGATCTACGCTATCAACAAAATAAAATACCTAATATTTTATAACACTTTATTTTTATTAAAATGTCACAATAATCGTAAATCATATTTTGATAACAAGAAATTCAAATGTTATATTTATTACTTACTTAATTCAAATAAGTTAATTATTTTAGACGATACTATGATTATTATTTGTTTTTATGAGTACACTGGGTTACTAGATAAATAGCAAACTTTCTTCTGCCTGACTTTTCAGTATAAAAAATAATTAACCATCGTTTTTTAGACCTACCTAACCAACAAGTTTCATCAAAATCGGTCAAGCTGTTTCGGAAATGTTTCATTACATACACTAGTACACGTATATAGATAGTAGATACAGTGGCCCTGACACAGCGTTATAATTATGTCGGTCGTGACTTCGTAAAAACATGAAACAGAATATGTACAAAAAATATATCTGGGTTCAACTATTCATATCTAACATACGTTATATTCATACTATTTAATGCTAAATTATCATCTGACTTATCCGTCTATATGGTTTTTAGGGTTCCGCATCCAAAGGGTAAAACGGGAGCCTATTTCTAAGCCTCCGCTGTCGGTCTGTCTGTCTCCAGGCAGTATCTCATAAACCGTGATGATGTATTTCCGTTGCCACTATAACAACAAATACTACAAATTAAAAAAAATATATTAAGGGGTCCCCATAGTACGGAACCCTTCGTGCGCAAGTCCGACTCGCACTTAACCGGCTTTTAAATAAAATACTATTTAAATAATATTTTTTTCGTTTTTATAATCGTAACACATCATCACCGACTTTTTGTATGTGTTTTTTCATATTTTTTCCTTGTTTTGGTGCAAATAAATTATTTTAATTCATTCATTAATTTATCGTCACATCATCATGAATCTGACATGCAAGACGTATTATCACACAATTATCGATAACAGGTTTAAGGTTAAGAAAAATTAACTTAATTGCGTATAAAACAAAAAAGTTTTAGCGCCAAGAGTTGTGAGAACAATTTAAATTGATCTACCAACGACTTTCAGTAAATTCTTCAACCTTTTTACATTTTAGAATGCTAAAGAATCATTCCTTTATCTATACCAATAATAAAATTGAAGTGTCTGTTTGTAATATTAAAATAACCACTTATTATTCATTTGCATTTAATATTTATACGGTACATAAACCAAAATAGTATCTATCTTATATTTACAAATTTTTGTCTGTTTATCCGGCTAATCTCTGGAACAGCTGGACCGATTTTGACGGAACTTTCACTGACAGATAGCTGATGTTATAAGGAGTAACTTAGGCTATTTTTTATACTGATTTCCATTTCCACAGGAACGTTGGGATTAAAAGGAAAAACTCATTTACGCGTGTGATAGGTACCTCCGGACGCAGCTAGTCCTATCCCATCCTACCATAATATTATATGTATATACGAAAGTTTGTGAGCATGGATGTATGTGTACCTAATTATGTGTTGTTACTCTTTTACACAAATACTACAGTTTAACTGCGGGTTATTCTTTGAAAACGCAGGCGAAGCCGCGGGCGGTTAGCTAGTAATATAGGTATAAGAAACCTTACCACAATCGAAAAAAAAGACACATCACAGACTGATTACAAAGGCGTTGAATCCAATTATAGATAAAATACAGTTTATCTGTTTGTAATAAAGATTTGGTTAACAAAACATTTCACTAGAGATCTTTCTTTGATCTTAATTAACTCGTTTGATACACCTGCTTTGTGCGTTATAAATAATTCATGGATATAAAAACCTTTGAGCTTTTTGTATACCCTTTACCGTTTTACATTTTGGTTATAATACAATGGCGTTTAAATTGTAAATTTACCTTTTATTGTAACCGTATTACAATAATAATGAGTAAAGTTATATCAACTTATGCGATGGGATTGAATTGAAAGGAAAAGGGATAAACGATCTATTTAAGAGGATAAATATAAATAATACAATAAAAAAAAAAGATTATGTGTGGTTTTATGAAACCACGGTAAAAGTGAAACTGTTCGAACGGTTCCGAACACTGCTTTGTGTAGCGCATGTCGCGTGACGGTCGGCTGCCGAGTAGGTATACCTACTCGGCAGCCGCGATACACGCGACATGCGCTACACAGACCAAAAAGTTTGAGACGATGTAATAAAAGTTTCACTTTAAAAATAACATAAAAAAGACGGGTTGCACTCCGGGAGTGCCGGCAGAAGTGAAAACTTGATTATTAACGTTCAGCATGTTTGATATTTTGGAATGGTATCCGTCACGCATGGAATATAAGGGCTAAAAAAAAAATCCGTCTTACGCTTTTTCGATCAGGCCACGTGTCCTGACGCGAGTTTAAGATTTTATACCCAACGCCGCTAAAGAAGTTTTCACTTCAAAAAAACAATAGTAGATGCGGGTATTTGGAAAACAAATATATAATATTACCTATGTTGTGCAAGTTAGTCGACGTCATACCTTTGAACTGTCAGTACGTATTCTATAGATACGCTGTTTGTATTATGTATTTGGGATAATTTAAAAATAATAATATTAATTAGTTTAAAAATAAGCAATACCCGGACTTACAAACACAACAGGTATGTAAAAGAATAATTATTATAATAACGTTGTTTTCTATAAGTATAATACCTACATAATGTTGACGGATATTATAGTTCGCACGAATAATTCGGACAGAGATAATGCAGTAGTGGCTCAGTGGTGAGGACCTCGGACTTCAAATCGATAAACCCGGGGTTCGAGACCAGGTGAGCTTGCATATTAAATAAATTGTCTTTTCAATTTATCTGCGCATGTTGTTAACACCAACACTGCTCGAACGGTGAAGGAAAACATCGTGAGGAAACCGACATGTCGAAGAATCAAAAGTTCGACATGCGAAATCCGCCAAACCCGCACTCGGCCAGCGTGGTGGATTATGACCTGCACCCTCATAGGAGGCCCGTGTGCCCAGCTGCGATGCCAAATTTACTCGTGAGTGTTACAACCTGCAAAATATAAATAACTAGATTTCCGCCCGCGGCTTCGCCCGCGTTTGCAAAGGAAAACCCGCATAGTTCCCGTTCCCGTGGGATTTCCGGGATAAAAACTATCCTATGTGTTAATCCAAGTTACCCTCTATATGTGTGCTAAATTTCATTGTAATCGGTTCAGTAGTTTTTACGTGAAAGAGTAACAAACATCCATACATCCATACATCCATACATCCATACAAACTTTCGCCTTTATAATAGATATTAGATATTAGATATTATATGTACTTAGCATACGCATATAGCGCATTAGTATAAGCAGTGTATAAATCATACTATTTAAATGTTTTTATGAATATAATATCTAGTAATCAATAAGGTTTTATTCAGCAATTTTAAAACAGAAATCGTTAGAAATACTTCCGAATGATTTGTACTATAATAAATGATACTAAAAATACATAATTTATACACAACCCGAAATTATAATGCAGTCAATATGTTATAAATCAACCCTTCAAATTATATGGGTATTGATGGGTCGTTCAGGCCCAGATCCTTTGTCAAATTCAGGGTCGATAAAGGGTTAAACGCTCGACGGACAAAATAAAAACGTGTTAAATTAGAAGATGATCACACTCAATAAATATATACCTACATATTTTTAACATAAAATACTACTAATATTGCAAATGCGAAAGTTTGTGAGGATGGATGTTTGTAAACACTTTCACGCAAATACTACTAAACCGATTACAATGAAATTTGGTATGCAGATAGCTGAAGACCTAGAATAAGTCATGGCTATAATATATCCCGGAAATCTCGCAAGAACGGGAACTATGCGGGTTTTTATTTGATTACGTGGGCGAAGCCGCGGGCGGAAATCTAGTAAGTAATTATTAATACCCTTCTTAAAATACATTTTTTATCGAATTAGTCAAAAGACTAGATTACGTTAAAAATCTTAAAATTAAATTTTAACAAAATTTTATGAACATTGCATTATTTCCATCCTATATATTCCATTCTTTATAAAATTTATATGTACTACTAGCTTTCTGCCCGCGGCTTCGCCGGCGTTTTCAGAGAAAACCCCGCATAGTTCCTTTTACCGCAGGATTGCCGGGATAAAACCTATCCTATCTCTGAAGTTGGATCGAACTGCACATGGTGTGCGAATTTTATTGTAATCGGTTTAGGAGTCCATTGAGGACAAACATTGTGACACGAGATTTATAGTATATATTATTAAGATTAAGATAGAAAATTATGTTTAGTAAACTGAGAAATTAGAACAGTAATCTTATAACATTACTAGCTTTCCACCCGCGGCTTCGCACGCTTTATACAATAGGTACTTAACAAATTATACACTTAAACCATTCTCTTGAACATTATCTATTAAAAAAAACACCAAATCTAGAAATTTATGATGTTAACGGAAAAAAGCGATTTATTAATTACCAATTTCTAAATGTAAAATTCTCGCGTAAAATAAAACACAAAAAAATACCATAAAAATCTGTTGCGTAATTCTAAAGGTCTAACCATACTGACACACAGACGGCGGAAAGCGACATAAAACGCGTTCTTTATAACATAAAGGATATAAAACTTTTCGATATACTTCCAAGAATAAAAACTCTAAAACGGTCAACATTGTGAAACTGCTCTAGAATGATAAATGTTCATTTTCTAATACATTTATGGTGTGAAGTTCTGTTTCAACATAAGTTCAATTAAGGCCAGCACACATTTTATGTACTTTTAAGTTTTAAGCCAAAGTCAACTTGCTATCGGTGTCGTTAAATGAAGAGGCTAGGCTCTTCATTAAGCGGCTGGTTAACTAGGATGTAACATATTATACAATGTTTTAAAAGAGCTATTTATGGCGTTATTAATACTACACTATTAGAGTACTACATATCAAATCTTATATTTCACAAGTTAAATAAATAATAAAAAACGTTAAACTGACACGTTTTTTATTATTTATCATTGTGTATTTTTTTATTAAAAAAAACGAGTAGACCGGGCAGGAAATATCATGATACACATAACATATTAAGGCTTCATTTCAATAATACATACTCATTAAATTTACTACCTCCCAATTAGTTTGTTCTACATTAACAGACTGTCAACTTGTATATCAATTAACTTCAATCTCCAGACCTGTATGTAACAGCCTTAATGACGTAAAAAAGCACACTTGCATCATTCATACAAACAACTCATTCAGTTCGTTCATTGATTGAACGTGCAGGCATTTTAACAAGCAAGAAATACACAGGTGGGAGTTAAGGGCATGTCAAACGGTGTTTATTATCCGACTCTACAAAAAAGAGTATATAGTTTTAAGTTGAAATGTGATGGTTTATGTCGCATAGGATACTCCAAAACATGAGTTGATATATTTGTAGTGCAGTAATTTCGTAGCTTTTTTTTATTTATGAATTTACAAGTAATAACACGGAATGCAAAATTTTTGATTTGGTGATTTTTTCTGGATAATGAACTGTAAAAATGTTAAAACATATAATAAGCCGATTCAAACATAATATAATAAGCCTATTAAGCCGAGCAGAACTGGGACAACTACCTCCTTTTAATTATTCATGACAGACAAAGTCAGGGCAGCAGATAATGCTTGAAATTTTTATATGTATTTTGCTGTTCACTATAGTATTTATCGTAGTAGTATAGTAAATACAACCACTGTTAGATATAGCCCTTAAATTAAATTTTCATTAGCACTTTTCAATATAGGATGTTGTAGATTAACCTACAAAGGTAAGCAATTAGGGTTTTTGTATTATTGGCTTTTGATAGTAATAAGCCGACGTATCAATAGACTTTAATAACAAGATAAAAACTGATAAAAAAAATGTGTACTAGTGTACACCACGTAAGAAGTGAAACTTCTTTATGGCCTTATTTTTCATCAATTAATTTACTATATGCAATATTACAGAAATACGTCGAATCATGCGTGGTAGGGATAAGAAAAAGATGGCGCGTAACGGAAAAATGTCACGCGTAACGAAAAAATGTTACACTAAATTTTTTTCCAACCCCGTTAAAGAAGTTTCACTTCAAAAATAAGTTAAATAAGATATTTCTCACTAGTTCAGAGAACATAATATTTTGCGGCCTGTAAAACTTCATAATTCAGAATAAAATGAGAATAGATTTATGTGTACACGGTACAATGGATGTAGCCATACATACCTACCTATATAATATTAAGAAGTTAAAAAAAATCACCAATAAATATATTTTTCAGTTTTTGTAATTTTTTAAGTGGAACTTCTTTATGTGCGCTGAGAGTAAAATTACAAGTTCGCGTCATGGCAATGCCGTCACGTCATGGATTAAGGCGACGATTTTATATCTTTGAATCTTGCCAAAGAAGTTTCACTTCTGACACGTGTGCTCGGCACACACGCTCTTTTTTACTATAGGTATTATGCATTTTTTTTAAATGAACTTAGAATAGTAATTCTGTTCCCTATATTATAGGGGTAGTGATTATGACACACTGACAGAACGTTTGACGGGTCAACTATGATGTTGTAATTACAATAATGTAATTAATTACAATATTGTTTCAGTAATGGGTAGGCCCTCAGGCGTTCTTGCCAGGGTCGAATTACGATCTCGTCTTATGTT
>CAJQZN010037554.1:0-28162 GCA_907164685.1 Colias eurytheme | reverse complement strand
CGCCGACGAAAATTTTACATCTTTTCGTCATGGGTGTCATTTTCATGTTCAGATTTAAAGATATCATAGGTAATGTGACGAATATAATTTATTTCATTCCGACCGTTTCTCGGAATAACATACATTTACTAAGAAGGGTTTAATATATTGCCGGTAACATAATATTATGATATATATGATAATAATTAATAATTCATAAAAAAGTATTTTATACATTTCTTAAAAAGCTTCGATATTGTATACAATAATACAAATCATTAATTGATTATTATTCAAATTGTTGTAAAATAGTCACACTTTTTTAAGTTGGTTGAATACACTAACTTACTTATTACATACTTATATTCAATTATTATTTTGCCTTTTTTATTTGTTTTACTTTTAATTATTATTACCAATATTTTCAGAAGAAAATAAATTAATGTATCCAGAACGAGAGTTTCATTTTAAACTTTAAATGTATGTATAAAATAGACCAAAAAATTTTTACGAGAAATTAACAATAAATTATCTTTTATATTGTTTCTATCGATTTGAATAATAAAATAAAATTTGAAAAAGGAATGTTTCCTTTCAGAAAAATTTGCTATCCCTAGTATTTCAAGTACTTTCCATTCAGGGCACATCGAAAATTTCCACACTGTATATATACAAACAAATATATAAATATGCAAATATTGCTCGTTTAATGGTATAGGATAAGTAGTAAATTTATTTATCAACAACATTCCTACGATAGCAAATAAAATCGAACTACTGATTTATTTATACTGTGGCATAATCGCCCGCCTTCATAGGTCACCGGAGTTCATGCCGCGCCGGCTCCTGCGCAACGCGGGCGCGAGCCATCTCAGTGCCTAAAATGCCTAAACTTTCAGTACAAAGGGCTCTTAATATAATCTGGCTAGAGGTCATATTTACGTCAAAAATCGACGTGGGCAATGTTGGCAACATGTGCAGATAACTTTACCCGCCCTCAAAAACGGACAAAAAATGAATAAAATGTTGAAGAATAATGAAATTTTCTACAGCAATATATGCACACGATTTAAGAAAAACATTTATTATGCTAACAGAAAATTTAAAATACTAACGTTGGCAGCATAGAATTTTTTTTGCGGAAATTGAAATTTTCATAAAAAGTGGGCAATGTTGGCCAATTTGACGTACCTTCTTAGCAATCAATTTTATTAGAAGAATTCAACGCTAATATTAATTTAGTTTACGACTTACGTACCTACCTTTGTATTGTTTTTAAGTACCTTCTCGATCATAAAAATGGTCATGGTTATGTTGAAATCATTGCAATTGTACGTGAATATAGCGGCTATATATATTTTATGAACGCACATTTTTATATAAAAATTTAGTCAATACACAAGCTTCATTTTAAATATGCTTACTATGTATTCATGATTAACTCGGTACTCAATTCCTAAATAATGCTGAATCCACAGGCTGAATCGTTATAGATGGTTATAGGTAAGTCCTTGAATTGACACAATCAAAAATCCTATCCTACTAATTATTCATACTAGTTCCTACTAGTATTATACATAAATGTTAAAGTTTGTGGGGATATGATGCGATACAGTGCTGTGTAATGTGTAGACTGTAGGTATGAAGGGATGTATGTTTGTTACTCTTTCACGCAAATACCTACTACTGAAACGATTACCATGAAATTTAGCACACATATAGAGGGTAACTTGGATTAACACGTAGAATAGGTTTAATCCCGGAATTCCCAGCGAAACGGGAACCGTACCCTTATATTGAAATTAGTATATGGATACCTAATTTATTTCACAAAATAGAAGAAGATAAAGTAACTACTACATATTAGTTATGCAGGAGAATAAAACTGTGAGTAAAAACTAAAAGTGTAATAGCGGCAGTACACATGGGGCCAACGTGTTGGGCCAACGTGTTGGGCAAAAATGAAGATTCCTGTTCACACATTGGCTTACTGATCATTCTGCATTGGCGCTTCAAAGATGGACGTAGTCCGTAGAAGTTCTTGCAGCCGCGGCAATTTATATAAACAGTGCGTTTAATTATTACGTACCTATATGTGCACCAATAACAATGAGTGTACTCTGCCGTCTGCAATGATATCAATTTAATTTTAATTACCTATAAAACGAAACTTGAAATATTACGGACGGATGTACCTATTGATTGGTGATATTTGATCAATTAGCACAATTTAATCAAAATCATGCTCATTGTATATTGTTATTTAATTTTTAAGAACAAGTAACTGTTTCATACCTACTATTTTACTCATTTTATAAATATATATTCTTTTTTTTTCGAAAATGTATGAAAGTGAGTTATGAAACATCTAGAATAATATAATATAATAAATAGAAAATAAAACATCTAATTTATTGAGTCATAAGGTTTTTATTTTTGTGTAGTTCATGCCGTCGATTCCAAATTATTAAATTCCTTCATGTCGATACAATTCTACGAATTGTAAAACCTCATTGCTTGTCAACATCGGCGCCGCCATCGCTATCGGAACATGGAAACGTAAATTTCATTGACGCGCAACGATACTGTCTCCGCTGACGAGTAACAACAATCTGAACAAGACACCAACGTGTGAACGCTGTTTGCAGAGCGCGCCAAGATCCTTTGAAGTGTGCACAAAAAACCGACAACATTCGGTTGGCCTGCCAATATTGGCGCCAACTAGGCTAATGAAGCCAACATACCGCCAAGTAGCTCTCTACACGTTGGCCCAACCCGTTGGCCCAACACGTTGGGCCCATGTGTACTGCCACCTTAATAATATATTATAAAATGTTTGATTATTATTTAGCGCTGGCAATTTAATTAAAATAGCGCCAAACAATTCGAAACTTTACTAATTGACAGTAAATGTCAAAGACATGATTGTAAAGTTCATAATAGGTTATCGGTTTTTGATAAATATACACAATGATTTTATTAACAAATAGACCTTGTATTGTTTCATAGGAATGATATTTTGCAGCTAAAAGAAAAATGAGTAATTTATTTTTAAAAACGTGTTTTTATGACGTTTCACGAAGACTTCGTGGAAAATATATACAATTTTTGCGAGAACCTACGCACAATCTTCATGGCAAAATCTACTCTATCGTAAGTTCAATCCAATGTTTTTTTGTTAATTTCCACGAGTTAAAAGTTTTTACCAGTACTAGTGGTTATAGTTTATACTCTTCCAGTTTGTTGAGGTTAAAACACTTGGAAGTTAAATAGTGAGCACTGAGCAGGTATAACTTCTTAATATTTATTTTGTAAGTATTAGAGCAATTTATTATGACGTATTTTAATATCAAAACAATTTAATAATTGATACTTGTGTAAATTTTTGTTTTGTATTGCGTTACGTGTTTATCAGCATGAGGTCAATGTTTCTGTGATCTCTTTATTATGAAGACCTTATTTAAATTGCCAGTCTAACTCGGTTACTAAAACGTGAACACAGTTCTGTGAAATATTAATTGAGCTCTACAATTTTTTGATTTCTTAGGCAACAGTACCTAGCAGAAACTTTGCAAGCAAGATGAATAAGACCCTTCTGAATGGTAATTTATGGGACACAGACCCTGAATTATTTGAAATTATTAAAAATGAAAAGCATCGGCAGCAAAGTGGCCTTGAAATGATAGCGTCAGAAAACTTTACCTCTATTCCTGTTCTTCAATGTTTGAGTTCATGTCTTCATAATAAATATTCTGAAGGCATGCCAAATCAAAGGTAACTCAATAGTATCTATATCTAACAATTATATGCATGTTACTATTTAATTTACCTACTTGTCACACCTTCAAGTCAGTAAGTACTTTTTGAATTTTAAAAAAAAAATGTTTGATATTTTCATAACAATATTTCTTTCTGATGGAATAAGAATTAGGCAGATTGTAGAGTAAACAAAATTATTTTCAGGTATTATGGAGGAAATGAATTCATTGATGAAATAGAAATCCTTGCACAGAAGCGAGCCCTGGAAGCTTACAGGCTAAATCCAGAAGAATGGGGAGTCAATGTACAACCTTATTCTGGTATGTTTCTTGAATACTTTACTTACAAAAAAGCATAGTTTACTATTACAATATTCAATGATGGTTTGGATTAAAAAAAAAAAGATATGTCAATAATATTTTTTTTTTATTTCCACAGGTTCACCAGCAAACTTTGCTGTATATACAGGAATAGTTGAACCTCATGGTCGTATCATGGGATTGGACCTTCCAGACGGTGGACATCTTACCCACGGCTTCTTTACAGCCACTAAGAAGATTTCCGCTACTTCAATATTCTTTGAAAGTATGCCTTACAAAGTAAGTTATAAGTGTAATTAACAGCTTCATATAATCATTTCTTATTCTGTTAAGGTTTACTTATTTTTTGGAGTAAGTACATTAATTTTTTTTTAAGTGAAAACTTCTTTAGCGGTGTTGAGCACTTTTTCTGTAATGGGTATAAAATCTAAAACTCGCGTCAGGACACGTGACCTGATCGAAAAAGCGTAAGACGGATGGATATCAAACATGCTCAACGTTAATAATCAAGTTTTCACTTCTGCCTGCACTCCCAGAGTGCAACCCGTCTTTTTTTTTAAATTACATATCTCACAAAAATAGACTATATTAGAAGAAATTAAGTTAATTTTCAATGTTAAGACACTTGGACAAGTATTTCTACTGTAATAGTCAAATTGTTTCCAATTACACAATTACCTTCACTGCAGTTAACATAAAACTATTACATCAAGCTAGCTTTATATAGAAAAGTAGGTAACATGAATATAACAAAAAAATCTTGCATCATTGTTAGTGAGCCAAACTGCCCTAGATAGCCTAATGACTTGTACAAATTGTTAATATCACTAATACAATTGCAACATTATAATATACTAGCCTACTGCCCGTGGCTTCTTCCGTATAGTCAACGAAATGTTGTATTGCAGTTAAAACTACCCCACTGTCTAAGCTGCTATAATTATTGTCAGACAAAAATCATATTGTTCTTTTGCAACATGAAATACAGACAGTAAAACAGGCACACTTTATAATATTAATCTATACAAATATTTATATACTGTACATTGTAATGTTAAATGGTGTGGTAATATAACTGGTTAAATAAAATAAATATTAATAATGATTTCAATTACTTTTTCAGGTGGACCCTAAAACTGGCCTAATTGACTATGACGAACTCGCTCAAACTGCAAAATTATTCAAACCTCGCTTAATAATCGCTGGTATAAGTTGTTATTCAAGATGCTTAGATTATAAGAGATTCAGAGAGATAGCCAATGAAAATGGAGCATATTTAATGGGAGACATGGCACACATTTCCGGTCTTGTTGCTGCAGGTAAATAAGAATAACTTACAACTTTTGCAGTCAAAATATTGCTTTTATTTTTTGTACTTACTCCAAAAGTCGGTAAAAATACTTATTCTATAATTGGATGAATATGCATGCTTCTACTTTTTGTAATAACTTTCAGTGGAAATTTACTGGAAAATTTTAAAAAATACAGTTAAAAGTACTTTTAAACCATTTTGTTTCAAGGAATTTTATATATTTTCATCTATTACGAATAATAAAAAAATTAAATTGACAAAAATAATTATTATTATGTATACACTTTTTGATTATTATATTAATACCGTTAGTAACAACATTACATCATTAAATAATGATGCAACAATAGACCAAGGGTAACATTATTAATAGATTACTAATAAGATTTGCGTTAGATTATGAGGAATATGACACAAATAGTTATCATAATGAGCAATTTATAATAAACATGGAATGATAAACAATCACTAAGAGATAAACAAACTTAAATTGAACAACTATTATTAATTAGTTTATCTTGGATAAATTAAGAATAACAATATCTCAATGATAATTAAGTCGTTTTCGTAATATAATGCATTGATAAAAAACATCTTACAATAACCATTATTTTTTTAATGTGTACAATGTATGCATAGATTATCTAAATATAGACATTTTTAAGAATATTTTCTATACTTATTTCCATATAATATATTCTCGTCCAAAATGTATTTTTCGCGGGTGATGTGTACACGACATGTCAACACGTAAAAATTGCGCTCTTAAGGCGTGAATCGGGTAGAATGACCTTTTAATACCGAAAATTAACTCTAGTTATAACCGTTTTTCTTCTTAGATTATTAATGTACATATCTAAAAAAAATGTATATTAAAGTTTCGAATATGATAAAGGGCATGGTTGTTTTTATTTGTTTATTTTACAATCAGGTTTTTTGGAAAAAAATCATGAACTGAGGTAGATTTTTGGACTTTAAACCAAAACGCTAAGTCAATATAACGTCAATTATTGTAGTATTTTTACAGTGTGTTTATGAAATTGAAACACAGGGCATGGTTGTTTTAAATATTGATTCCATACCCAAATATCATTTTAAATAATTTTTATACGTACTTTTACTACGGTAGATTCGTGCCGGTCCCCCGATCCCGCCTTGTAAATCGTCGTCAAGGTCGCTAGCCCCTATTAACGCCTTAATATTCTAAAATTTTCTCAAAATTTACTGCATGTATAAATGTGCAATAAACAATATTATATAAATAAATAAATATTTATTAATTCATAATATGACACAACAGAAGAGTGATTGATATCTATACACTTCTATGATATTTTTCTTTTTTCAAATCAAAATACAAGAGCTTATGTTGGAACAGATGGACACATAAAAATATATCATTTTGAACTGAAACTTCTTTCAAGGTCGCGTTCATGGATTTAGTCGACGATCTTGGTAGTTTTGAATCTTGCCAAAGAAGTTTCACTTCTGACATGTCTGTTCGGCACACACGCTCTTTTTTTGCCATTATTGGGCAATTTATTTAGTGTAGTGTCTGGCAACACAAATCTTAAACTTCTAATTTAAATTGCCACCTTTTTTAAATTGCATCTAGTTGCTGACTTTGCGTTTATTTGTATATAAATAAATAATTATTTTATGGATTTAGTTAAGTAATGAAAAATAAAATTGTATTCTATGAGTAGTGTACAGAAGAATATAGTGTATGGAAGTTGAATTTGTATTATCGAAACATAACTATTATATGATAATTGTTACAGGTGTAATCCCAAGCCCATTTGAATACTGTGATATTGTAACTACAACTACACACAAAACTTTGAGAGGCCCTCGTGCTGGTATTATTTTCTACCGCAAAGGAGTTAGATCAGTAAATGCTAAAGGAGACAAGATTATGTATGACCTTGAGACCAAAATCAACCAAGCTGTATTCCCAGGACTACAGGGAGGACCTCACAATCATGCTATTGCTGCTATTGCTACTGCTATGAAACAAGCTACTTTGCCAGAATTTGTGGATTACCAGAAACAGGTAAAATAGTTTACTTATTTATGAAATCCTGTCAATACTGATTGCATAATTCTTTTTATAATATTATATATTTTTTGATATGCAGGATATTTATTGCCTTTACTTTAATGATCACATACTATCATGGAAATGGAATATATCATGGATACTGCCTGAAGGAAATCGCTTTTAAGCGATAAGGTCACCTTTTGTACTTCACATCCATACAAATATATATTATACTGTACATTGTAATATTAAATGGTGTGGTACAATAAATGATTAAATAAATAAATAAATATCATCTGATGATTACTGCAAATTTAAATGCTCTCCTAGAGTTGGCAACAACATACCAAAAGACAATAAATAAATAAATTATTATCTATCTTAAATAAATTATAATCTAAATAAATTATTAAAATGTCATGGTAAAATATAAGACACGGTTGAAATATAATTTTCCTTAATCAATTTCACAGGTTATCAAGAACGCTCAAAGACTGTGCGAAGGTTTGAAGTCGCGCGGTTACGAAATAGCGACCGGTGGTACAGATGTGCACTTAATATTAGTAGATGTTAGAAACGTCGGTTTGAGTGGAGCTCGGGCAGAGAGAATTCTAGAGCTCTGCAGTATTGCCTCTAATAAAAATACAGTTCCTGGAGACAAAAGTGCTATGAACCCCAGCGGCATTCGTTTAGGTGAGATTTTTTTTTATATCTGATACGCAATTTTGTATAAAGATCTAGTAAAAAGCAGACTAAGAAAACGATATGACTTATGATATCAAAATAAGTGTTTAATAAAATTACGAAAACCTTCATCCGCAGTCGTAAATTTTTTATAGGCTAAGATTTTGCTTTTTTATGCTATACTAAAAGACGTGTCATTGCAATTATTACGTGTCTTAGGGTCATAATGTTATCACCTGTTATCACAAAACAAACAGATTCAATTGTAAATATGACCCCAATAATGACGTCAATTCATTGAGCAAACAAAATATAATGAATCTATTGTCCATAGTCCATACCAATAATTAAATTGGAGAGTCTGTCATAATCTTAATATATATAAATCTCGTGTCACAATGTTTGTCCTCAATGGACTCCTAAACCACTTAACCGATTATAATAAAATTCGCACACCATGTGCAGTTCGATCCAACTTGAGAGATAGGATAGTTTAAACATGTAGGAACCACGGGCGAAGCCGGGGCGGACCACTAGTGTAATATAAACATTTATTTTTATAGGTACCCCAGCTTTAACGACAAGAGGCCTTAAAGAAACCGATATTGACAGAGTTGTTGACTTTATTGACCAGTCTCTGAAGCTGGGTCAAGAAATTACAAAAATTTCTGGACCGAAAATTGTGGACTTCAACAAAGTCATTGAAGAAAATAAAGAAATTAATGCAAAAGTAAAGAGTTTGAAAGAAAATATTGAAACATACATCCGAACATTCCCACTGCCTGGATATGAAAATTACTAAGATAGTACTTTTTGTTGCTTTATAAATATTATGTTACAATTTATTATTTAATTTAGGTACATAATATACTTGATATATTATGTACCTATGTATTTAACCCAATATGTTAAGAAGTTATTGCTTAGTTGTTAAAGGTGTACTTCCTTTTGAACTCTCTATAATTGTATACACATAAACAGTAAAACAATCATTTATTACTGTACTGCCAATTGCCATGGATGAATTTGATCCTTTGTAATTCAGGGGATCAAAATTAAACATTGTATTCATTCATCTTTGATAAGTTATCATGGGTTACAATGTAAGTTTTTAGATGTAAGTGTTATTTAAAGTAAAACTTTTTAGTTAAATCTACTGAAAGTTAAGCTTGTTGAATCAAAAACTATATAAAATGCTATGAATCCTATCTTTGAAGCAGTGTATTTTATATTGTATGGTACCTATATTATTTTTCCATTATAAAGAATCTCTTGTTATTGTTATGTACAACTACATTTTTTAAAAGTATATATATGTATGCAATTTTATAAACATACAGACAGTTTACATAATTATTATATGTATGAGAGTATGCAGTTTTATGTTTGAATAAACTTAATTTTTAATACCTTGACCCGCATTTTATTTAATTCCCTAAAATGGTAGGTAGGTATTATTGTATAATGTATACATAATATTTATGTCGAATGTTAACCCATTGACGGCCCGATTGATAGATTGAGCGGCCCGATCGGGCCACGACACAATACATTTTCTAATGAACCCTAGGTTCTGAAGTGGAAGACGCAGTTCAATAAAGAAACGTGAAAGAAACGAATCTTCAATGGCGGCGCTTATCATTCACTCTCGCTTACACACGGCCGTACGGCATGCAAAAAAATGGAAAAATAAAATCACTAAAATGTATTTGATTTTCCCTATATTAGTTTTTATCATAACTTACAATGACAATTATATTATGCATTTGCGAAAATGTAAAAAACGTTTTATTGGAATTTGACAAAATATGTTCTTTGGGAAAAGTTGTTCAGTTTTGTGGGTTCATTACAAATATTATGGGGATTTTGTTACATTCTGTATACGTAAATAATAAATATGATAATTCATATAAATACACAAATACCATAACAAAAAAGTTTGTCAACAAACAATTTGAAATAATTAATAAAATAATTATCCATTTACGTTATTTTTATTTTCTTTTTTGCTGACCCTACCATACGTCAGTGTCAGCTTTGGCCGCCATTGAAGATTCGTTTCTTTAATGAAACGCAATATATCCTGTGATATATTATACAGTGTGGAAATTTTCAATGGGTCCTGAAGGGAGAGTTCTTGAAATACTGGAGATAGCAAATTTTACTGAAAGGAAACATTCCTTTACTTTTTACAGAAATATAACTGCATTTAAAGATTTTCGAAAATTCACTGGTTTCTACTGGGAATCGAACCAATTAAAAATTATATTAGATCTGTGTTAATAAGTACCACAGATAATTACTATATTATAGAGCTGAAAATCTGTCAGCTGTGAAATTTTTACCTTTATCTGTAACCCCTTTGTGTTTATTGCATAGTCTGTAATTCTGACATTCATTCAGTCTCCATTTAATTTCGTAAATTGTGTTGTTTTTGTACAGTAGATTTTGAATACGGTGATAAAATACTAAAATATTAATCAAGTAGGTCTTGGCCTCACAAAAAATATATATCGTAAAATGCACCTCATTAAAAAATGTCAAGGATTTCCATTATTGCGCGTGTAACGTATGTACATTTGTTCTACAACAAAACGTTAACTAAATAATTATTACAAGTGTTAATTTGTTAATTAATTAGTTTTCACGATACGCTTTTCATTTCTATAATTATATTTTTTACATGGCTAACGAAAAAGATTAAATAGTGAACGATATTATGTATACAATTGCGTGGGGTAACAACCACCTGGACATCAGGCAAAATACGCAAAAACTATGTTTAGCACGACCGGTATGGTAGCAGCACCCCAGCAAGCGACAGGTCAAGTCGCACCTAATGGCAGTACTACCTTACCCAGATCCCATCACCAAAGACCTGGTAATTAATTTAAAAGTCGAAATTATGTATATTCATATACTGTACTCTTTCCTACACTTGTTAAACAATAAATAATATTTGAAATTATTGTGCTTCTTTATCAATATTCAATATTCTTTATACTTTCAAAGTTTATTGCATAATTAAAGAAGATAAATATTTACAACTTCTTAAACAAAATAAACCACTTTCAAACTTAAATTTATGTCAATGTCAATTTTATACTATCCTTTAGATCTGAGTGAAAGTGTAACTTAAAAAAATGTTGATATTATATCAGTTAGAAAAGGAAATTAAAATTTTTTAATTTTATGTTTCTAACACATGTCAAATATGAATAAATTCATTATATAGCTTTTGTTCTAGGGCGGCCACCTGCAGTTCCAAAATCATATGATTATCTTCTAAAAGTATTATTAGTTGGTGACTCTGATGTTGGTAAACAAGAAATCTTACAAGATTTAGAAGATGGATCAGCTGACTCACCTTTTTGTAGTGGCAGTGGTGAGTTAAAAAACAAATAAGGAAATATCATATTAATTAATTTAATTTTTAATTGTATACTCATTATGATACAAATGGTACAAAAATTATTATTAGGTAAGTTTCTGAAAATTAAATAAAATAACAATTTGAAAAATGAAATTATATTTGAGTAAAAATGTTGTCATTCTGAATTTTAAGATAATTTTCAATAGGATAGCTACAACAACAACACTAACTTATTATACTAAATTACTTAACATAAACTTTATTCAAAACCTTTCTAGCATACAAAACCACAACAATCCTTCTCGATGGCAAAAGAGTGAAACTGCAGCTATGGGACACATCAGGCCAGGGCAGGTTCTGCACAATCATCCGCTCGTACTCACGAGGGGCGCAGGGAATCCTCCTCGTGTATGATATAACAAACAAATGGTCCTTTGACAGTATTGACAGGTGGCTTGAAGAAGTTGAAAAGGTACAGGTTTATGCTAATTCTTTCTGTGGCGCAATATATTATATTCTATAATATATTCGCTTATAATTCGATAGCCGGCTGCACGCACGAAAAAACATGAATCATGCGGCGTTACCTCGCTCTCAGGCGTTCCATGTAAGGCTTGAAGTGCAAGCGAGAGCGCAGAACGAGCGACAAAGAAGCGCAATCGGCCGTTGTCACGTTCAACTATCATCAGTAAACCGACTTTACAGACAACCAATTTTTTTTAATTTGAAATCTATTACCTGATTAATTTAAATATGTTTTAAGACTCAATTATGATGCCTTTCAAGAACTACGAAAAACTTTTATTACTTTAGATTTGAATTAATGGTAAAATGTAGAGATAAATTAAATTTTAATGGTTGTTTTACATTCTACTCATGTTGATATGCATTTTTTTATTCTTCTATGCAAGAGATCATTACAATATGAAATTAAATATTGCTGTGACTAAACATGAATATAAGCTTTTCTTATCAATATTACATTTCAAATCAATTTGTTTTTTCTATAAACTTTCACTAGGATTCTATTAATTATTCATGTGTAAAACTTGGGGTTAGTTTTATATGTTAATTTATTCTTGTCTCATAAACTTTCCTTTGCAATGTGCTTTGCAAAATATATTTTAACACATTAAATTACAATTAAATATACCAAAATCGCATTTAATATTTTTCAAATAGATCAAACTGTATCATTGCTTTAATTTGTTTAAAAGATGTGTAAAAGTGAAGTCCCAGGTTCCCTAGTATGTTCCATAGTGGGGTAAGGGGCAGATGCATACAGCATTAATTTGTCTTAAATATGAAAGTATATTAATTCCGGAAATAGTATGTGATATTTGATTTTAAATAACGTTTCAGCATGCGCCGGGTGTACCAAAAGTATTAGTCGGCAATCGACTTCATTTAGCATTTAAACGACAAGTACAAGAACGTGACGCGGAGTTGTATGCAGCTAAAAACCATATGGCGTTCTTTGAAGTGAGTCCGCTCTGTGATTTCAATATACGGGAGAGCTTTTGTGAGCTCTCGCGTATGGCGCTACATCGCAATGGCATGGAACGACTATGGAGAAGCAATAAAGGTATGATTTATATGGTAAACCATGTATAAATTTGTCTATGCAAATTAAAATTAGTAAAATAGATTATTGATTTTAAATAAAACAAAGTATTTTTAGGTTAAAGGTTTTAAAACAATAATAAAAATAAATGCTTATTAAAAATCGTGTTCAACAATGACATATCAAAAAATAGGCAGGTTATACACCATTAATTTATTGTATTTTCTAACCATAACAGCTGTTTATGACCTGTGCTTTTTCACCGTGATGCATAAAACAGAATTGCTATGGAGCGTGTACACTGTACAACATACCTGAACTTTCTACTAGTGAAAAAATTTACAAAATCAGCCCTGTATCTTTGAGATTATTTGGTACAAACATAAATACATTATTAATTAGTACAAATAACAATATCTATTTCACCTACAATAAACCGTCTAATACCACCATTGAGATAATATTACTACGTATGGAGGAGACACCACGAACAAAATCTGTGCGCCATTTTTCTGCTCTAAGTTTCAAAAATTATTATCTAGTTAGGTACTTACCGATGAAAAGTTATGTTAGTCACTTTTCCTAGTAAATTTGTGCAGTATCTAAGGCATATTTGATGCGTTTCACTTTAAAACAAATAAAAAATGAGCGTGCATAAGCCATATGGCTTATGTTGAGCGGAACATAGATGTAGGCGGTGTCGTCTCCATATGTATATCTCAATGAATACAAATTTCCAGTCCTCAGTCTCCAAGAGCTCTGTTGCCGCGCGATAGTGGCCCGTACATCAGTGTACGGTCTCGAGCGGCTCCCCCTCCCGACGACGCTCAAGTCGCACCTCAAGTCGTACGCGATCTCCGCCGCGCCGAGCCGGCACCGCGCGCGCGCTCACAAGCATCCGCACAACGCACGGCTCAATTGCACTGGACGGAATTCGTGTTGCATCACGTAGATTGACTACGTAAAATATATTGTAACAAAAAGAATATTCAGAATTTTTTTAATAGAAAAAAATCGATGAGGGATTTGAACCCGCGCTCTTATTAAAAAAAATTGGTGAAATGTACAAAATGGTTATCGATTGGCAGAAACTATTGCTGATAGAAATTGTTGGTACAATGTGCAAAGAGTTTTTTTCGATTGGAAACATTTTTGTCACCAAGTAAAGCTAGTATACATTTAAAAGTATAATAATCTAAGAAGGGATTTGTGAATGCATTTCGAAAGAATAAATCTCGCCTGAATTTAATTTGACTGAAAAACTAACAATTTCTTGATTCTAAAGTAATAACCGGAATTTTTTTTAATATTTACATTACTAATCGTATTAAATTCAAACCAAATATGAGAAGATTTAATTTTCATTTTATCCAAACAAATGTTCTATTGTGCTCCATTTTTACAGTTTTTACTGCCAATTGATTACATTTGACTAAATTATGAAATATCTTTATAGGACTACTTCATTGATGAATTGAACGATACTAACAAAGAATGTAGGCTGTAATTGACAACGGATTTGTGACTAGTGTAAGCTATTAGTGTAGGCTAACGTTACTTAACCTTATGTATTGTGAATTTGTGAATATAAGTGTTATTTAATTATAGCATAATATGTGAATATTTTGTAGCACGGCATTTCGCCTTTCAATTGTCCATATTATATTCAAATGAAATAACATTTACTTTGTATACATCTATATTGTTATGTGCCTAGTGATACTTATAGCGTAGTTGATATGTATACTATAGCAGGTGCAAATAATATTGTAATTCTCTTTTGTAATATTTCTTACACTTTTTAACAAAACCCGTAAAGTGGACTCTTTTCTTTTTTTTAATACAAACAATTTGCAAATAAATGATATAAAGCTCAAAGACAGACTGTCAATATCACGTTTTTTCTATCACAAAAGTTTTCGATGTAATTTCAGTGCTATAATGTAAATTATTGCTACAATCAAATCACGTCACCTTTTGTCCATTATTATAAGTAACTTTTATAAACAATTTTACTAGTTATTTTCATCGTATTTACTTAGAATATAATGCAGGATATATCTTGTCCGAACGTGACCTCAACCATAATTATAAATTGGCTATTTTCTGAGATCAATCTTTTGCAATTAATAATAAGGACTGCGAAATAAAATCATTCTCCACTTTTGTGTATGCAATGATTATTGTGTGTATTTTGTGGTTTAATTGTAACACCCACACAATACTTTAAAATTACTTCTTTGAGTGAGCCTTGGCATTATTTTGTACACGGAAAATTTTGTTCATTCCGTCCTTAGGAAGTAACATTACAGACCCGTTTCATCAGAGCAGTAAAGGGCGGTGATGCAAATCATTATCTGATTGACTTGATATAAAATCAAAACTCAGGATTAGTGTAAATCGCCGCTCTAAGTGACATATCACACTAGCGGATTGCGAGCGGTTTCAAAGCGGAGCGGGTGCGCAACGAATACGTTGCGGGCGCGCAACGAACACGCCGCGGTTGCGCAGCGAATTCGTTGCGGACGCGTCATTTTGTATACTCTCGCACAAAAGCCAGCCCTTCCGCCTTGCCTAACTTCCATTCAATATTTCCATCGTTTCTGTAGCACTCAATTTTTTAACCGTACTGTGGAAATGCACTTACTTAAAAGTTAACTAAAGATGTAATAACAACTGGAGTTGTTAAAAAAAGGTGCTATAAAATTGAATTACTAGGACTTTTAGAATGTACCATACATTCCAAAAGTATGTAACGACTGACCAGTATAATCTCTCCCATAGCAACGTATGTTATAAAGAGATTTTGTGAACCTAATTATGAGCAAAGTGATAGTGAGTTGCTGGTTGCTTGATAAAATTTTCTATTCACTGCTATTTATCTAATAATAAGATAGCCCTGTTTTAGTTAAGGAGCTTTAACATTTATTTCACTAATGAACTTTCTTAATGAGCAATTAAGTTATCTGATTGCATTTCGACCAAGATTTAATAGATAAAACAATACCCTAAACATTAACATGTTATGAAACTCGTAAAAAATAATGATCTCATAATTATTATACTATCACAAGTTATAAGTAACAACCAGCACGGATTCCATTTTGTTAATGAGTGTACATGACTGCGACGTAAACGTTGCGCATCTGCCACGCGTCCGCAACGAATTCGCTGCGCAACCGCAACGTATTCGTTGCGCACCCGCTCCGCTTTGAAACCGCTCGCAATCCGCTAGTGTGATATGTCACTAAAGCTTTTACAAAAACCCATTCCATAACATCTCAATATAAATCCGTACTATCTTTATCCAGTACATACTTTATTTACTTAGTTTAACATTTTTTTTTACTTTGTATTTATCGAATTTTAGGTGCAAAGTAATGGTTCCTTCGGTTGAAAATATTCGCATGTTATTTTCCAATATTGTTTTTTTTTCTTTTGTAAATATTTTATTCGTCTAAATTTGTTAATTTATACAAATACCTATTCAAAATTAGTCGATGTTTTTTTTTGTAAATATTATTGTTTCATTTTTTTATTTGTGATAGTGATTTATAGTTTAAATATAATCCAAATATACTAATGCCAGCTAAAAGTTCGGTGAATGCAGTCATAACGTTATCACTTCTATGTAAGTTGTGAAATAAAACTAATTTAATAAATACATTATTTTTATTTATTTATATACCTTTTCCCTCTTAACTAGTAACTTCTAAACTAATTCATAATTGTATAAAGCTAAAGAGTTTATTTGTTTGACTGAACGCGCTAATCTCAGGAACTACTCAGCTGATTTAAAAAATTCTTTCACCCTTGGATATGTACGTAATCCTCGTTAAGTGAGCCTACCACGAGCGAAGCTGGAACAGTCTACGCAATTTTCAACGATAGTATAATTCTAAATTCGTTTAATACGATTGAATTAATCGCTTTCAAGTTTAAATACCATTCTGAGGGTGTCGTGTCATGCTGATACAAAGGGTTGTTAACATGCGCATTAGAAAAAAATAAATCGATAGAAAATAGCATGCGCGTTACTGTTTTACTCATCTCACATTCATCCAAACAATGTTCCCTCATTTGTAATGCTGTAGAGCTATAAATAAATCAAATGTTTACCAGAACGAAGAAATGTAACAAAATGATGATCCGCCTTAATAACTTCTTGTACGTTTTTAATTTACGCCAAGGCACAATTTTAATTGCTGTTCATCAAATTGTGAGTACCAACATTTTATCTCAATCACGATTTCTTACATAAGAAAAAAATAACGGAATATTTTTTTTTTCAGGCGCTTTCATCATTTGTGCTTATTATATTATTAGTTGGAATATCCCATCTCGGGGAAATGTTACAATTACTTCACAATGATATGAAAGATGAGGAAGAAAGAAGAGGTTTCTATGGAGTTTCTTACGGAGATCAAGTGATCTTTCACGAGAATGATGTAATAAGTACTAACAATCAAGTTAGATTTGCTAAGGCACAGCATCTTGCCTCAGGTTAGTTATCAGATAGTAGTTTTATTTCAAAGATACATTTTAACAATTTATTTAGGATATAACAATTTATTTTTGCACCACAGAAAATTTTAAATCTTAACTTTTTTTTTATTCTTTCGTAAGTATAAAGTCTTGCTTTTAATTAAAACTTTCCTTTTTTTCAGTTACCGTCGTTATCCTCTATACGAGTACAATTTTAACGGCTATATACCTCATGTGTTCTATATCTCTGCTCTACGGGGCTGTAAAGTACAAGAGAGAATATGTACTGCCTTGGATAATGGCTGCATGTGTTGCAGTGGTGCTTCTCATCAATTTTATCATAGTGTTCGATGGTTACCCTTGCATCGTGAACTTGTTCGGTGGCCACAATATGTACCGTAAGTAATTAAAATCTTCGCGTATAATTATTGTACTCTACTTAGGTCTACTACTATCGATCAACTGTTCTCCATACTTTCATGCCAAAAACCACGGAACGGATTTTGATGATACTTTGTGATATATATAGCGTACCTTTATAGATACCAAAATAATACATATTACTTGCTTTTGCCCGCGCCTGAAACCGTACCTACCGTAGAGCAAAACGTGTTAATTGGACGGCTTATAAATTAAGATCCGCTAAGCGGATTTTGATGACTTTTTAAACGCTCGGATTATAATGCTGAGGGTATCTTTTAAAAAGGTGAAATGTCTTACCGGGCGATGACAAATATGTTACTCGAGTAATTTATAATCTTTTAAATTTTACAGACTTCGGCTGCGCCTTATTCGTCCTTACGTTTATTTACGCCATCTGCGCTGTGAGCAGCTTTGCGCTAGAAACAAGTGGGGGTCGGTGTTCTCAAGCTAATATTTCAAACGATGAGAGAGGAGAAAGACTCTTACTTCTCGACCACGCAGCTCATTCGAGTTTGCTGTCAGCGGCGCAATTGAACAAACTATCTCATGGCACTAGAACACAATTTGTTTAAAACAAACCCATATATATGTATTTCAACTATAGAAATGCTGCTGAGAAAGAAATTTATTTTCATGTTGAAAAGTATTTATTTTTCTGATAAGATTAATTAAATTCTTAGTACAAAGATTTAAATAGTTAAAAGATGGAACAGCCATTTCTTCTATTCGGATCTTTTTTCGAATGAACTATAACTTCTAGTCGCATTTCGATGTTATTTCGGCATCGAACATGGACCGTCATCACAGTAATCTGATAAGAGGGATATTTTTTATATTATCAGGCACTTTGAGTACCTATAATTATTTTGCTATTTAAATCTTTGTCAATGTAGGGAATTACTAGAGATACTAAGTAGGGCGCTAATGCATATATGTAATATTTTTGGTTGTGTTCATGCACAAGTAATGTAAGACAAATAAATTATAAATATTTTAAAAGCGGAATGCACCGGCCTTGCTGTGATCATTTTTGCTGGTGTTATTGTCAAAAAACATGTTCATTGCTTATTTTATGAAATGTTTTAAATTGAAATATATTTACGAATTTCATTATGTACTTTTATTTACAAAAATTGTACACATTTCAACAGTGAAATATATTTTTCTTACGTACCTATACAATGATTTAATTTCATTGTGATGCTAAAGAAAATGGATAATTTTTAAAATAACTGCAACAATAATTAGTAGGACTTTGCCTAAATTAAAATTTACCTCAAATAATACATTAGCCTTATTGATGTTTTACCAGAGTAAATCATTATTTTTTAATTATCTCATTTTCATTAGTAACATAATGAATATTTGATTTTAATGCATGTTTTAATTAGCAAATTATACAAACATTACGTCAGAATCATGCTAATAGTTCGAATAAATTATTGAACAGTATAAACCTTTTCATTTATTTTTATAAGAAAATAAAATCTCAACTACTTAATAAAAATTATATATTATACCTACTTACCTACATTTTCTACTTATTTTTCTAAAGAGTCAATGATATGGAAGACATGAGTTAACTTTAAGATTCAATATGTCTTTATCATAAAATCATTTATTATGTACAAATTACCTTCAGGTAATAATCCTTGAGCTGATTAATTACACTAGTATAATATATAACTACATAACAGATGTATCAAATAGATGCAATCTATACAATATTCAACATAATCTTTTATGTGAGTATTAATAATTATTATAAGAATAATTATTCCATGGTAACATTTTTCAACAGCAAGTAACAAGCTTTTTAAATATTGAATACTAATATTATCAGGTTATTGTGCATGTCATAATAATTCTCTAAAATGAATTAGCCCCACCGCCCATTCTCTAAAGGTCTTTGTATTCCCTTAAAACCTTTGGCTAAAATAAATTTCTCAGATGAATCAGATCTGCTTGCTTTCGGTTTTAATATCTTTATGCTTTTATAGAATCTCTCTAAATCCATTTCTAATATAGGAACCTCCTTTCCATCCCATACTTTGAACAGCAAGTTTGCATCTATCTTACTAACTAAGGCAGCAAATCTTATTGCCATATAGCAGAGTCCAAGAATCCTGTCTTTGTCCAATTCTCTTATGCCAGTTGCACTTGGAGCCATATCAGAGAGAACAATATCAACTTGCCTTCCATCTAAGGCTTTAATGACTTTCTCGTGAGCTTCAATAGTAGAAAAGTCCATGTTACTCATGATTGTTGCACCCTGAAAAGTTAAAATATTTTGAAATTAGTTTGACTGACTACACTTAGCTATGTTTAATTTATGACTTCTACAAAAATATGAGTTTGAGTGGGGTAAATACATCTTGTATTAACTTAGATGAAAATGATTCATTATTGCATACCTCAATGGGGAAAATTTGTAACTTGTCTATAGCTAATACAGTTCCTTTTGGTTTTGTTGAATCAGCTGCATCAGCATTTGTTTTTTGAACAGCAACCTGAGTCCAAGAGCCAGGAGAGGCTCCCAAATCAACAACAGTGAGGCCAGGTTGAAGGATATTCGTTTTTTCATTCATTTCCAAAAGTTTAAAGGCACTTCGACATCTAGAAGTGCAAGACTTGAATTAAAATATGAAGTGATTTAATGTTATTTAAAAAAATTCCTTACAATTACCTGTAGTTATACATCTTTGCTTTTTCAACATATGGGTCTGCTTTTTGGCGACTCAACCATTGCTGTGAACTCTTGAATCGTTTAAGACAGTTTACTAAAAAACACATTCTTGAGAAGCTTAAATCTTGGCGTAAAATTAAGCCTGATCGTATCATAATAATATTCTTCTCTTTGATCTAAAATTAAAAGAATGCACTGTTATGATACAAACTTTAATCTAAACAAAACATGAACATATCTTTGTTATATTATTGTCACTGCGTAGTAGGTAATAAATGTTAGTCTATTTTTAGATCTTGTATGCATGTATAATTAATGTAACGAAACTTAAATGTATCAAAACTAAATAAACAGCTAAAATATAATACCTGTAGCCACAGTAATTACAACTATAACAATGGAATGACAGACATCTGACATTGTTGGTTGATATTGACATATGCCAATCTGCCCTGAGGCCCTATGGCCCTATTCTGTAAAGTGGTTAGTGGACAAAGCTAAAGGTCCAAACGTCCAAATAAACCTATGTACAGAAGATGTTTAGTATTGAATTCTAATAAAAGAAATATGTGTTTGGACTTGTTTATTACCCATCCGAAACAAACAGAGATCAAACAGTATTATTACTAACGGTACGAATGTTTCATCGAGTGTCGAGGCAATGGGCGAACACGATTGTGTAATTGCACCATTATGTGATCTGTCAATTTGACATTGATTGATTAAAACTTTGGCGCCAGGGGATGAGGCTTAATGTCTGTGCCTAATGTGCTTAATACATTTTGTAAACAATAAACAATAGTTCGCCGATTAAAAAAGAGTTATTTGTTTTAAAAACAAGTTTTTAAATATGTGAGAATAGCCCACCTTTCATAAGTTATAAAATAATGTTAATTTCGATCCAAACCGGGTTGAGATTTAGTAAGAAACTTTATTTACGATTTATTGGGATAAGAAATAAAACTACTGAAACTATGAAATATCTTAATGTAGCAGAAAAAAATGACGCTGCAAAGAATATCGCAATGCATTTATCAAGAGGGACTTCCAGACGGGTAACGTTTTAAGTCATCGAAATACAATATCTCACTGAAATGTTTATAAAATTTTTGTATTGATCATTTACATTTAAATATAAAAAATATGCTTTTTTAGAGAGAAGGATTATCTCAGTATAACAAAATTTATGAATTTGAAGGAGAAGTAATGGGACAAAAATGCCAAATGGTGATGACATCAGTATCTGGCCACTTGTTAGGCCTAGAGTTTGTGGGTTCATACAAAAATTGGCAATCCTGCAATCCGTTAACTTTATTTGATGCACCAGTTTTTAAATACTGCCCTGAAAACTATGAAAAATTAAAGGTATTTTTTAAAACAATAATTTAAAGTTAAGCACTTGTTTGAAATACATATTTTTATTTTTGATGTGAAATAATATGTAAAATACTATGTACAAAATTTTCCACTCATTTCAGAAAACATTAGAAAGGGAAATACGAAGTTGCCAGGGGCTGATTATTTGGACTGATTGTGACAGAGAGGGTGAAAACATTGGTTTTGAGATAATAGAAGTATGTTCCGCTATCAAGAATAATTTAAGAATATTTAGAGCAAAGTTCTCAGAAATCACAGCAATATCAGTAAGAAGAGCTCTACAAAATTTGGAACAACCAAATAAAAATATCAGTGATGCTGTTGATGTAAGGCAAGAACTGGATTTAAGAATAGGTATATTGAAAATCTCAAAAAAGTAATTTATTTAATATAATTTTATTAAACTATTATTTTAGTCAGAGAAAAGATACATGATATCTACAAAGTATATTTTTCTTATTGTTATATTATTTAACATTTAATAAATGTAATGATTAGATTACAAATTCGGAAGCTGATTTCCTGTTTATATAAAAAGTATATTTATTAAATAACAAAATCGTTAATAGTAACTTAGAATGTTACAGGTGCTGCATTTACGAGATTTCAGACATTAAGACTACAGAAAGTGTTTCCCACTAAACTAGCTCAAAGCTTGGTTAGCTATGGGTCTTGCCAATTCCCAACATTGGGCTTTGTTGTAGAAAGGTACAGAGCAGTAGAAAACTTTGTATCAGAAGCATTCTGGAAAATTAAAGGTATGTTTTTGTTGTTATTATTTTGCCGTAGTAACATTTCATATATTCAAGTAAGAATGTTTACATTTCTATGCAGTTGATGTGCATGTTGTATGAATGCAAATGAAACTCAGTTTTATTGCAATTGTATTAAGACTTATTTTTATCTATCATCAATGATACAACTTCGGTAATCTTATGTCTCAATTATTTTAGTGAATCATACAATAAACAATTTGAGCGTAGACTTCAATTGGGAAAGAATAAGACTGTTTGATCAAGAGGCATGTCAAGTATTGCATGATGTATGTACTGAGTCACCTCTCGCTAAAGTCACAGATGTAAAAACCAAACCCAAGTCCAAGTGGCGACCATTACCTTTGGATACAGTGGTAGGTATTTTTATTTGATACAGGAAAATATTAAATATGCTATTATCGGGGCCAAATATAATAGAGGACCTAGTGTACATCTATTCAAATCATCATACAATAGCTTTTAATTGAACAAATAATCAAATACATTGGACTAAACATGCACAATTAGGTTCTTCATGTTGTTCACATTATTCACACTGAACTAAAAAAGATATAATTTCATTATTCAAAATTGTTTTAGGAACTTGAAAAGTCAGCATCCAGAAAACTGAGAATTAATGCAAAAGAAACAATGCGATTAGCTGAGAAATTATACACTCAGGGTTTGATCAGTTATCCTCGTACAGAAACTAATGAATTTCCTAAGGAAATGAATTTGGGACAACTAGTTGGATTGCAATCTGGGGACCCTAATTGGGGAGGTTTTGCTCAAAATATATTGGATAGCGGGGGACCTACACCACGACAGGGCAATAAAAGTGATAAGGCCCATCCCCCTATACATCCAACGAAATATACTAATAGTAAGTAAATTAAATACATAAACAAATTCTAACATGTACAAAAACAGATCAAAATAATATTGTTGGTCAATTTAGATAAAATTTGATTTTCAATTGTGTTTTTTTATTGTGAATTTGTATTTATTTTTTTTTAATATTAAGTGAACTTTGCTTGTGCTGCAAAAGAAGTATAAAATATACCTACGTCAAACATTTATTTTACAAATCACTGGTGTGACCTAAAAATGTTATTTAACAAAATTGCAACACTATTTTCGTTTTTGCGTCGTAAATCACACAAAAATCTCTAATTTTCAGGTTTAAGTGGAAATGAACAACGTCTATATGAATTCATAGTTCGTTCATTTCTTGCTTGTTGTTCCAAAGATGCCCAGGGCCAAGAAACTACAGTCACTATTAATGTAGCAAATGAAATATTTTCTGCTAATGGTCTTATGATAACAGCCAGAAATTATTTGGAAGTTTATCCTTATGATAAATGGTCTTCAAAAGAAATTCATGTTTATGAGGTAAAATGAATTTTTGGTATTTTTAATTTTTATAATACCTTTACTTTTAGTAGCGACCTTAGTATGCAACAACACAAATAGTAACTTTTAGAGAATCTATGAGGTATCAAACTTGATTATGTTTTTAGATTAAATTTTTATTAAAAGTACAAAAAATTGTTTACAACATAAAACATTATTTCATCTATTTACAGATGGGGCAAACATTTAATCCTACAAGTATTGATTTGGTTGATGGTAACACTTCCCCACCGAATCTTTTAACAGAAGCTGATCTAATTGCTCTTATGGAAAAACATGGTATAGGTATGAAAGAAAACCTTTTTGCTTGTAGTAAAATATTATAAGTAAATTGAATTATTACACAAGTAACATTCTTCCATGTCTATGTACATTTTTACACTGTTTACATCTACATTAATAACGTAAGGATAGATTTGATTCTTTGTATGTGTGCATTGTATTGTTTTCACCATTAAATATTAATGCTATATGGATTCGTTTATAAGAATGAGTTTTCCTACAATCAAGGAAATGTCGTAAGTAACATAACAGCTTAAAATTAAACGCATACTTTTTACTTAAGGCACAGACGCAACTCACGCGGAACATATAGAAACAATAAAAAATAGGTCGTATGTAGCACTCGCAGACGCCATACATTTTGTTCCCGGACTATTGGGCATGGGGCTTGTTGAAGGATATGACGCTATGGGCCTTAATATATCGAAACCTCATTTAAGAGCACAGCTAGAAGCTGATTTGAAAGCAATATCGGAGGGAAGAAAGCAACCACAAGTTGTTTTAGCAGAACAGGTATGCCTATTGCCTATTTTACTAAACCACTTGTTGAATCGTCATAGGATGTTTGTTGAAATTGATATTTTGGTTTTATGACATTCAAATGCTTTATAAATATACATTTATAAAGAATAGAAAAAATTCGATCACGAGGCGGGACTCGAACCCGCAGGATGTTTGTTGTTATGTCTCAGAAGTTAAAAATCTAGTTAGTCAGAATGCTTACATAAAAATCAGGCAATTGCCTGACTTTCATGCAATCGAACGAGCGTGATGTTCGTGAGAGTGAAAGAGCGCAACATATAAACGGCCGTTGCCCTTTTAAATAGTATATTGTTGGTGTACAACCTGTATATCGTTTTGATGCCGTTGATTGTCATAGCATAAGTGTAGTAGAGTTATTAAATTAATAATTAATATATAAGAATTATATTATATAATAATTTATAATTTAATATATAAGAACCAAAAACTGTAGTTGAGATTTTGTCCCAGCACTAAGTTGCAATTTATATTTTTCTTTTCATTTTAGATAGCAAAATATAAAGAGGTCTATCTAACTGTATCAGCAGAGGCAAATAAAATAGATGGTGCGTTAGCTGAAAGGTTTAGCGAGAGACCGGCTGAATATACACCCACTGTAGAAAATATGCCTAGTGATTTACCATCAGGTTTGTTGTAATTTCTTCAGATAAAAAAGCGTGTTAAAAAATTAATTTCTAAGAACTCAGAAATATTTCCTACCTCCTCAATATTGCAACTGAATGTATTCATAAAAATATTTTTATATATTCTATTGGTCAATTTATTTTTAGTATTCAAATGCCCAAAATGCGGATGTGACATGGTAATTAGGCAGAGAAAAAATAATGCCGATGAATTTTACATAAGTTGTTCAAATTATCCGAATTGTAAAAATGCCGTGTGGCTACCCAATATTGTGAAGACATTGCAAGTGTTGCCAGATACATGTTCTGAAGTAAGTGATTATTATTTAAATACAGTAATTTAATAATTTGTACAAAATTTTATATACATTTTACAATTACAATTTTTTGTAGTGTGGCCCAAATTACAAAAAGCTAAAATTTGAATGGCGGAACAATTCAATAAATCATATATATCCTCAACCGTATATTACTTGCATTGGGGGTTGTGATACAACCTTTTTGGAGCTTCTTAGAATAAATCTGAGCAGTGTTAAAAAAACAATTACCCAAAATATTGAAAGCAGTCGGAATGTAACGAATAGCAATAGAACTAATGCAGTGCCTCCTGCGACAACTATGAGGCCAGCACAGCCAAGGCAATTTGCACCTCCAGCCACTGTAGTTAGAGCTTCAAATCCCACGCCAGCTCCTAGAATGCCAGTACCAAGGAACACTGGGAACGTTACTACTAGATTCCCTACTCCAAGTAGTTCGGGAGACAACGACGATAATAACATCCTATGTGGATGCAATAAGCCGGCTATTTTATTGACTGTTCGTAAACAGAATGCTAATTTTGGTAAGTACTTAAATTATATAGTACATCTATGTAATAAATCAATATTTTTCATTATTTACCCCTTTTTCACCTTTCTTTATTACAATATTATTTACGTACTATTACTAAATTTATAAAAAGTACTCCAATATTATTAATCTTGTTAAAGTATTACTTTCCCAGCCTTTTTTATAGGTTAAATTATTATTAATTATATTTCCAGGTAAGAAGTTCTACAAATGCCAAGCTGGTAAAGACAACAACGGTTGCGATTTCTTTCTCTGGGCGCCAGAGTCGGTCGATGGAAACGTCCAGAACAATCTAGAAACTCCGCCCGCGAGTAATTCTTGGGGAAATTCGCAATCTGGTTCAAATAGGGGCTGGGGCATAGCACCGAGTATCAATAGAGATGATTATGCACCGAATGACGATAACGTTATGTGCAACTGTAATTTACCTTGTAAAAGGTATGTCATATCTTATATAAATGTTTTTGTAATTGTTATATTATATCTGCGCAAAGTATTCAGAATATATAAAATTCTTTAGTATGTACTGTTATTTTTCAAAATTTTATTAAATATGTATATATATTGCAATTTTTTAGGATAACTGTGCACAAGGAAGGTCCAAACAAAGGTAGACCATTTTATGGTTGTCCAAAGGAATTCAACTCTCGTTGTACTTTCTTTCAATGGGCGGATGAAGGAGCTAGTAGTACTAGTACAACTACAGGTATGTTTTATTTAAATAATATTCTGTATATCTCCTGGTGAAGTAAAAAGTAATCTTCATTAATTATTGTCAATATTAAGTAGATTTTCGAGCGCATGTATTAGTAGGTTTATATTGCGCAACACAGATATTCCAATTTCTCCTCTTTCAATTTTTGTCTTAAAAAAAAGTACGTTACGTAAGAAGTCCTTCACATGCTAATCTAATTTTCAAACTATTTAATCCTTTTTGCATCAAAATATCTCAACCGTGACGTGCTACATATTATCCAAAACCATAATATACGGTATAATAAATATTCGTATTTTTACTTTTTTATCAATGTTATTTTTTAATAATGTAATTATTTTTATAGAATGGCGCGGAAACTCCACAAGAGGGCGGGGCAGGGGTCGGGCGGGAACAGACAGGGGAGCGGGCGGGGAGGGGTCGAGGGGTCGCAAGTGTGGGTTATGTCGGCAAGAGGGACATACGCGGAATAGATGTCCTAATGCTAATTAGTTATTGGATCCACATTATATCTCATATTACTAAATATAGCAAAATCACATCTGGTTATTACCACTTTCTTTGGCAGATAGCATTTACAAATTTCGATTTTTGTGAAATTGTAAAACCCAGCTCATTAGTAATTATAAATCGATTTGTATTAAAACAATTATAAAAAGTATATGATATTGGAGTCAGTCATGTAGGTACCTACATAGTCTATGCTCTATAATCTATACTAGTGGTCCGCCCCGGCTTCGCCCGTGGTACCTACATGTTTAAACTATCCTACCTCTCAAGTTGGATCGAACTGCACATGGTGTGCGAATTTTATTATAATCGGTTAAGTGGTAGGACAAACATTGTGACACGAGATTTATATATGTATATGTATTAAGATTATAACCTATATAGTAAATGAAAACAAAAAATGTATAAGGGTGCACTCACACACAACAGTCACCGTCACGGCACGTCACCGGACAGGATTAAAAAAAAA